>JALIZH010011423.1:0-26125 GCA_030522465.1 Rhipicephalus appendiculatus
ATGTCCTGTAGGCGGGACGCTTCAAAATTCAGAAAAAGTCACGGCTGCAGGAGGCCATGCGGAAGGAGTTAGCCGTGACAAGTGCGAAAAGGAAGGGCTCACCCTCCAAGCGCGCCTTGTAGGCGGCCTACAGCTTCTGTGGCGCGCGTGTGCAGGCCGCGCGAGCGGAATCCTTGCTATTTAGGCCCCGTTCATGTCGTTGCATGCAGCGCAAGTGTCGGTGTTTACGCATGCGCAAGCAGTGTCAGCCGCAAAGGCAAGCAATGATGTGAGGAGGTATACACGGGGCGCACTATATACCCTTTCCTGCGCGCGTGAAAAAGAAGAGAGCCGACTTCGGAAGCATGACCGCGTGATTGCGTGGAGAAAAAAAAAAGAAAGGAAGGAGGCGAAAACGAGAGTTCGAAGTAGTTATAGTACGATGGGAAGGAGGTTGCGTTTTTGGCGCCAAATGGGTTAGTTCTAGCGCATTCCACATCAGCGGCGGGTGTTGGAGCGTGCGGTGTGAGCCGGTACACGGCAATGATGGAGGGATATACTTCTCTCGATATTAAGGGGGTGATGCGAGGACACTGCAACTTTGAAAGTACGTGCGCCTGCGATTGATACACGCCAGCTGTTGACACAGGACCACAGGATGTACCTGCGTCATTTAAGTCGAGCTGGTGCGCATATTGTGGTCACAGCCCGGTACGTCATGCCCGCTTGGGTAAGTGATTGTACTTTCTTCATATATGTTGGCGTTGTTGGTGTTTGCCGTGTTGTATTCTTGCGCTGCTATATGCAAAAGGGGAGCGAGCTGTCATAATGCTATTTCTACGATCTTTAAAAAAAAAACTATATGAGTTTGCGCGCGTTATCATCGTTCTCACCGTCGTCTGCTCTAGTCGCGCACGTTTTGTGATGCTGACAGTATTCATTGTGAGCTCATATAAAGCTCCGGCACTCTCGGCACTCATGACAGATGTCACCGTGATGATCTATCTCTTCGTGCTATTTGTGGAACTGTTCAATTGTTTTCTGCAGTTCTGGTTAATTGTAAACTGCTACAGTGAAAGGCTGCATGCACTTGTTAGCAGCTGATTTACGTTAGTATATGCTCACAATTAAACTCTTTACGCCTCGCCTGCAGATTTTTCGTACCTTTAAGAAAAAGCTGAGAAATGTTTTGACGACCAAGAGTAAATAAAACTGCAGTTACGAGTCTCCAACACGTCAGTACCGTTTCATTGGGACGGGCACTCATGCGTACAACTTTTCCAGGGATTACGTGTTCTTCCTTTTAGGTCCTCGAATACTGCAGTCACAGGGTTCGTAATCACCGGTTTTCATAACAAGCCACTGTGACGATGCTCCAGTGGCATTGTGGTGTTTAGTATGAGGTTTCGGAATTAACTCTGGGTCTGAGCGTGCCTTGTTCTGACGGCGGTGGAATGTAATAAGCCATGTTAGGATGTAGGCGGTGATGAAGCCCTGGCGATGATATGAATTCGATGTGCGTCAGTGCTGCGGGCCTGTTGTCCTGTGTCCTGTTTCGGGTTGTAAGCCGATTTTCTTGATGAAGGTAAACTTATACGTGCCTTATATTCTTTGGACCATTGCTGATAAGATAATATTCGCGTCTTCTAACGCTCTTTTTCATGGGAGTCAACAGCGCAACATAATCGTGCTATATAAAATTACTGTTGTTGTCGTTAGCAGCTTATTAGTAATATCCGATACAACAACTGCAATTTAGGAACTCGCAGTAAGTTGATGAAGCGTGTGTTCAATGCAAGCAAGTGTTTTCCAAGCATCGATTTATTCACATTAACTTGCATAGCCCAGTTTAAAAATATTTATAAATGTTGCACAGCTTCACAAAAAAAATAAGAAAAAAAAGATCAGGTAGCTTACAAATACAAACCGTATACTTTTGGTTATCCTGTTTTCATATTTTGCCATATACCAACTTATACTTCGTTTTCAAATACTGTCAATCCAATTATTGTCAGCAAATAGTCTTGAAAACAGTGATCACAGCCACAAGCGTTACTGGGACAAAAATAAAACGCCTGGAAAACCTCTTAGGAGTACGGACATTTGCAGTGTGCGATAGATGATTATTACAATCATGCTCTGTCGACTAACAGCACGGTAACAATTTTCAGTGAGCTAGGTTACAATGCACCTTAATTCAAAATTGAAAACTTATCATGTGTTCCGAAATGTGCCAATTACATTTCCATCATTTTTTTTCCCTTAGACATTAGAGAAGGTTCATGGCCAGACTTCCGGAATGAACAAAGAAAGGAGTGGAGCTCCTACTTGCTTCCTCTGTAGAGTGGCGCAAAGAGAACCCACCAGCTTGCCTGCCATCTTATTTACTTAGTGAAGAAATCGTAAGTATAATGTAACACTGCTTCCCTTGTAAGATGTTCTCAACCAATTGCGATTGTGCTGTGGTATTTACTTGCAGCTGACGTTCGAAGCGGAGCTTCGTTTCAAAGAAGACGTTGACACTTTGATGAAGAAACTTGAGAAAGTTCGACTGATTGTCAGTCAGATGTACAACGCTTGCACAGATTTTGTCGAAATGGACAAGTATTTAGGAGCAAAGAATGCGAAGTTTTCACTGATAACAGTGGTAAATTTAGGTTAAAATATTATTAGAAAGCTCGATTCGCAGCTTTTGAAAAAAATGTATTTCTTAACTTGTGTGATAGTTTCTATCTACACAAAAGTTAAGATGTGTAACAGATTGATAACAGCTATTTACAAGCTACAAGTTTTTGTGGTATGAGGATAAATGCCATGTCATATGACAACATAACGTTCAAAGTGTCATCTTGTTTTTCTTTTTGTTTTTCTTTTTTTGTTCAGGATGAGACGCCTGAAGTCGGCCCATCACCTGGCCCAAGAATTTTTGGGGCGTGTGACAATAAGACGGTCTACTGCGGTGAAGTGGAAGGCAACTTGAAGCTATCGGCTGACACTTCTCTTAAAAAAAAGCGCTGATCTTATGCTCTACAACTTATTATATCAAGGATCTTACATACCCTAGTGCATATGCTCAGACGCTAGGTCTTGTTCAGAGCGACATGAAAAACACGGAGTTGTTTCCAAGGTGCTTTGCGGGCAGCAAGTTGCTCAAGATCATCCAAAAGATCGAAGGCATTCGATAAGCGTCCGAATACATTTGTCCGAAAAATAGCGGATGGAAAGGTTGTGTTGTTTCCCTGAGTACTGGGCATTACGTTTGGCGTTGTTTGTACAATTTACAATAAACATTCGTACACATGACAGCAGCTGTTTCTCGCATGCTTATTCTGGCTGGACACAGGAGGATCTGTTAACTATGCAGCTGGCGTGATCTGCCAAGTAATTGTCAACCAACATGATTCCGATGGGCAAGAGATATCCAGTGACACCAAACTTCAACCGAAATTTTAAAAAAAAAAAAGAAGACAAAGGTGATTATTTTTACTTGCATGTCTAGACACGCTGCAGGCTGACAGTTTCTGTCTTCGTGTCAATGGTTAATGAATGAAAGACGAGGTGGGAAGGCCCGCTTCTTTGACACAACCTTAACAAAAACCAACAGAAAGTGAAGCCAGGGAGGGTACGGTAGCAATGATGTAATTAATGTTGAAAGCGGATTAAAAAGAACTTATCACCGACAGGGACCGAACCTGCAACCTTCAGATAACGTGCTCAATGTTCTACCAATTGAGCTACGGCGGCGGCCGTCTGCCCGTCCACTATATCGGGTATTTCTGCGTTTAAACCTGGGAGTGTTAGTGCCGCTTGCAACCATGAGGGGGAGTGTGAAACACTTCTTTTTGCCAAGGCTGGAAAAACATGCCAAACCTTTCTTTGCTTCAGTTCCTGTTCGTTTACATTAATTTACATTGTCAATGCTTCATTTGAATGATTAAATTGCATTTTAGCTCATTTTTTTTACTTGCCTACTGCTGAGATTAGGCCACTATTGGTCCATTCCTTCTTCATATGACAACAATATTATCCCTCAAAGGCGAAACTGGACTTCCTTATATCTCTGTGCATCGCCGCATCACCAGACTCCTTTTGCTTCATAGACTGTTTTTTAATCTCTCTTAATCACACGCCATACATTATCTCAACGACGCGCATGTCCCACCGCACGGCCTATACCCCCATGAAATTGCACGCCGCACGTGCTCGTGCTGCCCATTTCGCTACGTCAATTTTTTCTTCGCACAGCAGTGGGCTGGAATGGCCTTCCAAAAGGCATTGCTGCCAGCACGTGTTGATCGACTTTTTCGGACATCACTGCTCATCGTTCGTCATGAAGAGCATCCTTCGTAACCTCGATTTGTTAGCCGACAGTGTATGCAATATACCATGCGAAGTGAAATGAACTGCGGGCAGGAAAACTTCCACGGGGTGCATGCTCTTAGTTTTCCCAAAAACATTCTACGATTCCTCTTAAATCCGCGGCAAGCGACGCCTAAGTGCGGGTGCTTCTTGCAAAACAATAATACAAGCTTGAAATCTCCCCTCGAACGTTGTTCTCCTTCAGGGGGGGGGGGGTCATCACAGCGCCCCCCAGGTCAATATATGGGGCAGACATTGCGCCCCCCTCACCCCCCCCCCCCCCCGCCACCCGTTGAACGTGTTCTTGTTCGACAAGCGGCCAATTTACCTTGCTGATCTTGCAATCATGTGGCATAATTCAGCAGCTTCAATTCCTCGCGACGACTGTTGCATGTCGGCAGAACCGCTTTGTATGTGCTCAATAAAAGAATCCAGCTTGCACCAAAAGTAGCGTAGCCTTCATGCATCATACATCGTCCCGCAGCATCTGTATATAGCTACGACTCGATGGTTTCGGAACCATTTCTCATTAGGGCATCACTACATAGCGCTGTGGATTTGAGCTGTACGCAACTCTCAATGAGCCTCGCATGACCAATAAGTACTCGTATACGTAAAAAAAGAAAAAAAAAGACAAACAAGAAAGTTACCCCCGCACTCTAGAACAAACTAACGTGACACACAAGAAAGTTACTAACGCACTCTATAGAACAACAAACCTTCGCCCCCCCCCCCCCCCGGAAGGGGGAACCCTGCGCACGCCTATGCTTGCGCATACAAATGCAGCTGTGTGGATGTAGCTCGCAAATTTCGCGTGTGCAGGCGTATTAATCGTGGCGAACTGTGCCAAAAATATTTAAAAGGAGAAACTTGTATACAATTAGGCACTACATGCACATGAAGGTGACTTTCGCACCAATGCTACTTCATATATTGCATGGACTCGCGCTTCCAGAAAATGTTCCACTAAACTTTGGTGAAAAATATTGAATCATCCAGTGTGTGGATGATTCACTATTACAACGGCCCCCCGTTAGGGGATCCTGTCAGTAACTCCTCAGGATCAATTAAAGTTCATTGTCTCTCTGTCTGTCTGTCTGTTCGTCTGTCTGTCTGTCTGTCTGTCCAGTGTGTTTAGCGCAATCTGGGCGTTAAGATGAGTATACCAGCGTGAATCGAGATGTTCTAAAAAATATGGCCACTGATGGAGTCGTAACAGAACGTCGCAAACATTACTGGGATAAGTACTGCCGAATATAAGATCCAGTTCATGTTAGCAGCAAATTCCCGCATGCGCACTGCGTGCCTGACAATGGCGAACGGCGAGCCACCGTGTCTCCAGCGTGGACAGCCCACCTCACGAGTCAAGTCTGTCGCGCGAGAGTGGCGTAAACGGTATTTCTTCCGGGGCGCATTCCGCCCAGCGACCGCGATGCAGCATACAATAAGCGCCAGCTCCTCGCTTCCATGGTACACGCAAACGTGTGCCACACTTTCTATTGTAGCAAAAATTATGTCTGTTGGAGCAGTCTCATTCATTTTATGGAAAGCGTCGTGCACTGTCCAACGTTTAGAACCAAGATGAGTTCCTTGACATGCGAAGTTCAGCTGTAGTGCGTGCACGGTGCACCGCACTTGCTCGGGCGTGATCACATATTATATATGGCCTGCAATAGCACGATTATCAGCGCACGTTCATCTCAGAGTGTAACTATTACGCGGAGAGGAGTCGAGCCAACAACAGTAACCAGTAAAACATTCTCGTAAACGAGCGTGAGCACTGTTTACCGAAGCACCGTTGACTACGGCTTCGAAATAAACTGAATAGGCTTACTGACAATATCGGCTGCCGTCCCGTTAACCGTTGGCGGTGAAGCGGCCAGCGACGGTACTTAGAACACGGCGATTCTCCGTCGGTAATCGGCTACGTCTCTCTGCGGTTGGCACGGATTTATTGCGAGCTCACGTTCCCCGGCGAACGAATCTTGACGTTGACATCTCGTCCAATGCATGAAAGGCAACAGGCTGACGGCTAACATGAGTAGAACTCGGGTATTATACACGCCAAGATTCTTTAAATGTCACTGAGGCGCCAGTGCCAAATATATGCGTCACAGTTTTATCTTTTATACGAAGTTCGCTTCAAGCATGCTCCCAGCAATAACTTGAGTGACACCCCATATATTTTCACGAATGTCATTAAAAATATGTCTGCTTGCGTATCACTGAACGCTGCATGAATAATAACGACCTCCAATGCACTAATACACCAGAGCGTATAGCGATCCATTGGTGCATATAAACCCCCCGTTCTTTTATACTTCGCGCCGTGGCGTGATGTGGTGTAGTGGTTAGCGTACGCGCTTGCTGATTCAATGATCGCGAGTTCGAATCCGCGTGTGTATGTTGTGAATTTTCTGTGATTTATTTCTGAATGTAATATGTGTGTATGGATTATGTATGTCATAAAATGTGTGTCTAAGCATCCACAGCCCCAGTAAAGTCAGTTAAAGGTGACTTAAACTTCATTTTTGTTTCGCCGCTTCATGCACCGCTTATAGCTAGGACGCGCCGAAGCTGGGACGCACCGTAGCTGGCGTACACCGTAGCTCGGACATCTGTATAGTCGGCCCTCTACCTAGCCGGGATTCGAGACGAAAAATCTCCGGCCTATTTGACTCCCGCCTACGAGATGAGCCGCTGAGAAAACTACGACGCAGCGGGACGGCTACGGGCAGCGCGGCCTAGAGGTTGTGCCGGCTACGGGCAGCGCGGCCTAGAGGTTCTGCCGGCTAAACAAACAGTCTATAGGCGTTAGATTTTTCGTCTCGTTTCCGGGCTATACACTGACATTTTAAGCAGGACATGATTAAGAGTGTAGCCTCAGTGTTAACGCGTTAGCAAGAAACTGCGACTTTGCACGTTTCGTGCATCAGTGATCAAGCCGGGCGCTCCGTGACACAATAAATCTGATTTGTTCTTCCGAGACGCGAAGCTTTGGTGAAAAAACGTGGCAACTTGCGCTTTCAATGATATCCCACAGCGTAGACATATCAGCTTCGCGAGGCTTTCTGTAGCCACGTAGGTTAGATAAATGTTGTCTGACCTTTTCAGTTGAAACTCACATTGTCTTACTTGCGGATAGCATTTCGTCAGTGCTTTTGTGGCGCATGAATCTCATAAAATTCTACGCGGAAAGCCACGCTTGCTCGCGATTGGCTCTTCTATTCGCACTGTCCGCGACATGGTGGTCCGGCATGGTGGTCCGTAGGAGGATAGCGAGCGCATAGACAGCGAGCAGGAGGGCATGGAAGCGTGCTGTACAGCTTGTTTTGACAAATGTAATGACGCCAGGCCGCTTTCATTACGCAGCATCGCGTTCCACATTGAAATAGATTACAATTACGCGCAAAATAGGGGGGGAAATGAGTACAAATTTGCAAAACAACCATCCATATGGTGGCGAACGCGAAGAAGTAGCCTCAACACAATTTGCGAGCATCGAGTGCCTCTTCATTCTCCGCTGTCCTGACCCGCTTGTGCCCGCAGATGTCGCATCGGTTTTCCATGAATAAATGTTGTGACGATACGCACCATCTACGGCTGCATTGCCCCTCTCTCCCAGTTAAACAGCGGCTGCATTCTGTTATCTCTCGGCAATTGGAGGAGCTTTTATACTTGAAGGACTTCGACCACGTGAATACAATGCTAGCATTTATTCGATTTATCATGAGCATTAAGCACGTGAAAGAAATCATTCACCGTTGTCGGCAGTTCTGTAAAGAAGCTTTTGCAGTCTTGTTAGGAATGATACATGTTTATTGGCTGAAGGGCGGGGAGGGTGGCTGAAATTACGAAGCGCTCAGGAGATACTAACATATATAAGCTCGTCTTAACAATAATACTGCCAACACATAAGATTGAACCAAGATGACTTGGTACATCGTATAGCTTATTGCTGAATGGTGCTTATAACAGGAAAACCGCACTAAAACGTTTAAACATAGCGCACGCGCGTGAGTTTTCTATTTGAACGTGTCCAGTTGTGCTTTCCTTTTCTCCCACCTCCCCTTCTTAGGATGGCATACAATCAACCGTATTGAAGTGGTGCAGGCTTGCCTACAGATTATTACACATCCGATCACCATGCGTTTTACATGGGCATATTTCACTAGAAAGACGGTGGAAATATGTTTACTGAGAACCTGGTTTTCGCACCGGACCATGGAGACCATGATATTGCCACTCAAGCGCGAAAAAGGCTAACAAAAGCCCCTCTGCCTGCATGGCAGCTGTTGGCAGGGCCCGCACTAGCCACGTGAAAGCGCTGTGTCGTCTGTTGATCCTCCTCGAGGCGTTTGGTTCAATCCGGTGGCGTGCGGCGTGACCACCCTTACTGCGCATGCGCAAACTTTCAAAAAAATAAAATAAAATAAAAAAAACCTCCTCTCCCCCTCTCTCTCATCTAGGCAACCCTTCCCGCGGCGACCACACCCTCACTGCGTATGCGCGTCCCCCCCTCTCTCCCCCTCCCCCCTCTCTTCTCTAGGCATCCCCTCCCCGCGGCGCCCACACTCCCACTGCGCATGCGCGTCCCCCCTCTCTCTCCTCTCCTACGCTCCCCCCCCTCTCTCGCCTCGCTGCGCCGACGCAGGCAGCGTCTGCTAGCGAGTTTCTTGGTTGAAAAAACCGACTGCTCGCGCTGCACAACCGTTCAATGGCCACCCCGTATATATGGCACTGGATCTTGACCTCCAAGGTGGTGCCGGTGGGAGATTTCTCCTGTGCGTTGTTGAACAATAAAAATTCGCAGCGTGCGCGTTAACTAAAAGCGGACGGCGGGTTTCTGTGTCCAGTCGGAGTCTTCTGTCTCTCATTGCCCGTTAGCAGCGTTTGGCATGTTCCAGTAGGACACACCGGTCCATCACTGCGTGCTTTGAGCCTCCCTAGGTTTCTCTCCTGCGCAACGCTGCGATGAGCGCCAGCGTCAACGCCGCCGTCAGTGTAAGCGTTAGCGCCCGCTGCTTCGCATCAACACATGGTTGCCTTTAGCGGGAGATGGTGTAATTTTTCTCTCTACCCGCTGTACGGCGCGACCGTATACGGAAAATTGAGGCGCGCGCATCGAGGCACCCTACGGACAGTGCGAATAACTATGCAATCTCAAGTTGGCCAGCGCTGCGCCGCTTGTTTTTGTACGTTCGTTAATAGATGGCAGCACACTGCAAGTGATTTGCTTGTTGACCGGTTTGAGAGCAAAATGTTCTCCGCGCCCAGATAACGTGGTGACGTTTAATTGTTTAGTCAAATGGTTGACCGGTCGAAGTCGTTCGGCGTAGGAAATTGTTCGGATTGCTTTCAGCAGTGATGTTGAAAGAAACCATCGTGACGACGAGAATTTTTCACTGGACGAAGAATGCTGTGAAAGCATCGAGAGTGACAGCGACGAGGAACTATCAGTTACTACCTCACGAGGAGCGAGTGGCACTTTACGTCTTGTCGTGCGTTAATGCTTTTCCACGCTCGTATGTCACTTTGATTCAGTGGCGTAGCCAGGGGGTGGCACACCGGGCACGTGCCCCCCCCCCCCTTCCGAAATGTTTTTTCGCCATAGCATACAGAGCGAAAGATGACCATTTCAAGGAGGAGCCACCCACGAATCAAGGAGGTGCCCCCCCCCCCCCCCCCCGAAAAAAATTTCTGGCTACGCCCCTGCTTTGATTGTATTTAATGTATAATATCCTTCAGCAAGATCAAAATAAAAGCATGTTTTTTTGTGTGTGTATTGGATGTAGCGCAATTAATGTGGATATTATGGAGCGCCGCATGCTGCCAACGCGCTCGAGCTCGAACAGCGAAGCGAGCTGGTTTGAGCGATGAAACGTGCAGTTACGACTACAATCCACGCCTCTCTGCTAACTTCTGTAGTACACGGGTACCTTCCGAATGGCGTTGTTCTTCGACGAATTTTTGCATCGTTGAATTGTTCGACGTTGCGAAAACATACGTGTGTATTATTTTCGATATTCATATGTTTCGAAAGCGCTGATCGAACCGGCAACATCCTAGTGCAGTGAATTGCGCACGGTTTAGTCTAAACATGGCTATGACACAAGCGCCACTAAATGGGTTGTTAAATGTTTGTGTTCTGTTTAATAAGCAACTCCGTGTTCCTGGCTGCGCAACTAATGATGACGGCGCAATATGTTTGCAAACCATCAGCACGTTACACATTCCGTCCCGTGCCGCAGCGATGGCGTTACTCGCTAGCGGCCTTCTACTGCGGTGAATCCGTCAGGCAGGCTCGGTACATAGGGCTACTACCTCGGAGTGCCGTTCAGTTCATACGCCAATTCTAGTTCATGCAGTTTTCTGTAGCACGCACAGGATTTCACAAAGCGTCGTTTAAGCTTGATAACGGAGCTGAAATATAACCTTTCATACCGCGGCAAATAATTTAGGTGGCGAGCTTGCATGGTTTGGGAAAGTATCTTGGTCTCAAATACATTTCAGTGCAGCTCATGACTTCAACCGGGGAAAGTGGCACGGGCCGTACATCCGCACGTCCTATCTGTTCCTATGCTAACAAATGGGTTGACCCTCCTCCGGGCGCCATCTTGAATTGTACAGCGCGCCACCTGTAGTTCGTGGGCATTGCGAATAGTGGTTCATATGCTGCCGACACTGATAAGTCTGACTCTGGAACCTCGCCGTTACCGTGGCGCCACTTCTAGGGCATGTCACGGGGCAAAATGAAAAGCCAGGCAGCATCAACCTGGCAATGTAGCTTGTGCAATATTATTGGGCTGCGTATGTAGATTTACATTTGCTGCATTGCCATTGTTTCAGGTGTTGTCCCGCCTTGGAAAGCCCGCGAAAATTAAAGTGTGATATAACCAGTTGTTTACAGTTGCGTAACGATGCCAACAGAAACACGGATTTTACCAACGCCCATAGGTCGGCACTTTAAGGGTCTACTCACTCAAACTCACTGACCACAATTTTCAGGGGCGAAGCTCCTCAGGGTGTGGGTCGGCCCTCCTCCGTACATAGTATGTAGCCACCTCTAGTTTATGAATTGCTCAATAGAGGGCGTTGTGTGTATATGTCCTTGGAAATATCACTAGATTGCGTTAGTGGTTTTTCGTATACGTTGATGATTAAAGATGATAGATGGCGCTGTTATAATAAGAAAAGGGGCTCGCTCTTGGCGCGCTTTCTCTTTCGCTCGGAGTCGCGAAACCAGGGCAGCCGGTATCTGCGGAGCAAGCGGCGGCTCCGGTACTCACGGCGGCACAGCCCATAGCCAAGGACGCGTGGCTTTCACAACTCACAGCAGCGTTCTGTGGCGATGCATGCGGAGGCGAGGCGTTGCGTCGAGCACTGGTGTGGACTTCGGCGTCTGAGTAGGTGGCATCGTCTTCCTCTGTCGTGGAACGCGAACTGGCGTTATCGCTGAGGCTGGGAGCGCCCGGAACACAAGTCGGCGATGCTCGTGCCCAGCTCACGATCGAACACCGAGGATCATGCAAAGACGTGACACGTGTTGTCACGTCTTTGCATGATCGAGTGGGCAATGTACGGGGGATTCACGGTTACCCGAATGATCCCTCCGAGATTCGCCCACTCACCATCATTCACTTCGTGGATATGTTGTGATTTTTTTAAGCTTTCGCACTCACTCACCCTCATGAGTGTTCACTAACGTTCACACTCGCGTCCACTCACGCTCATGAGTACTCACTCACGTTCATACTCACGATTACTCACACTCATGCTCACCCACTCACGTTCATACTCACGCCTACTCACACTCATGAGACTCACTCACGTTCACACTCACGACTACTCAAAGTCGTACGCACTCACTCACGTTCACACTCACGACTACTCAAACTCGTACGCACTCACTCACGTTCACAGTCAAGTCCACTCACACTCATAGGCACTGACTCACTTTAAAGGGACCGACAACTGCCCAGAACATGAACTGAGATTACTCTACTGATGGAAAGATTGTGCGTCGCACTGACTCAAACCAACCCTGTTTTTTTTCGTGAGACGTGGATTTATATTTTTATTTCTTCATCGAAAGACGCGAAAAATGACCTTTGGCGGCCTCTGGTGGCAAATACTTGAACGAATCGATGTACCGTGTCACGTGGCCGTTCATTGCCGTAGACGGTTGAGGATATTTTTGTTGGTACTCAAATATTGTTCGTTTCTTTATATTGAACGATATTGCTCCATAAAATGTATACATAGGCCTGCGTTAGTAGCAGGGCTGGGCAAAGATACTTTGAAATTGTATCGCGATACGATACAAGATACTCAGGCAAGAAGTATTGGAGATACAGATACAAGATACTACCGCAATGATTGTATCCGATACGATACATGCCAATTGTATCTTAAGATACTTCGATACATTCGCAAATTTGTTGTTAGAGACCCCGATAATGTAGCGGCGAACGCCTATACAAAAAAAAAGGTCTGTTTAAAATTTTTTGAAGCTTGACCAATTTAATTTCAATTTAATGAAATGTCTCTTATTATCTCAAGCGTTTCTTCCTTTTTGGTGAAGGTGCATTAGTTTACTTCCGAAGATCTTGTTAGGGTTTCTTTTAGCTTATCGTCGAAGCTTGGGCGTGTTGGTTAAACATTGGAGGGAACACAGCGCAAAAGAAGACGGGGACAAGGAAGGGCGACGCACACGCAGCGCTTACTTACAACCATAGGCGTGGGCACGAGGGGGGGGGGGGGGGCGCCCTCCCTACTCACCCAAGAAGGGGGGGCGCAAAGTCTGCCCCATACATTGACCTATAGGGAAGGGGGGGCGCTGCGACGAGCCGTCGCCCCCCCCCCCCCCCTGAAGGGGAACCCTGCGCACGCCTATGCTTACACTTTGTCCCGCATACCAGAGGCACATGTATGATGCGCATCTGTCCCTTCCATGGAATAAAATGCTGTAAGTCAGCGTTGTGTGTGCGTCGCCCTTCCTTGTACTCGTCTTCTTTTGCGCTGTGTTCCCTCCAATTCTTTTAGCTGCTTAACAGGAATGCTCTTTAGACACTTCGCTGACAGCGGTTTTTACTTGTCATTTCTGTAATTGGTGGGAGTCGCTGCTCAGCTTGCCAACCAGCTAGCGGGTTGCCATCTAACCACACGAGCTTCAATCAGAAGCCTTCGCACGATGGCGCAAACACCGGCGTTCAGTTTTACCTTGCTCATAAGAGACCGTTTATGCAATGCCGAATCACCGGTGTACAGCAGTGACAACGCTGATAGCGACATTTTTTGTGACGCATTAGGTATACGTAGAGCACATAAAACTGCAATTATTTTCCATTCTTTATCCACTGGCGTAAAGTGTTCTGTATCTACATACTCACTAACGTGAAATCAATTTTTTTCTTCAACGAGATGACATGTGCACCCCAGAGACGCCTCAGACCTATTGTATTGTCACGTGATGGGGACTATGGAGGAAGCGGCAGTCACTCGGTTATAGACGAAACTCTTCATTGCCCTAACTTGTGCTCAGTTAACCAAGTAACACGAACGTTCCGACGCGTGAGCTGGACTACTTTGACTGATGCCTTACGCGAAGCGCTGGGCGCTATAGCCGAGGTAATACATCGGTATGCTTGGATAGTATGTCGGCATGCATGGGTAACATCTCGGCAACACAACCCAAAGCTACGCGGTGCTAGCGTCAATCAAACTGTTTCAGGACACGCTGCGGAGCGTTCGTGTTAAGCTTGCTGAGGACTGTACAAGCAAAGCGCACTGTACTCTGATATCGGCGATAAATGTCGTCGGCCTTCGGTAATTTGATCATCGGCAGAACACGTCTTGTTTTATACATCAGTGATCGCACCTTCCAGTGTTATCGCTGGTGCTCGCGTAAGCTCACAAATGAACTAGAGTACGCGCCTACTATGCGTAATCTTAATAATAATTTTTGGGGTTTAACATCCCAAAACCACGATAACGTGGGACGCAGTATAGTGGAGGGCTCCAGAAAGTTTGACCATGTGCTGTTCTTCAACGTGCAATTAAATCTAAGTACATGCTTCTCTAGCATTTCGCCTTCATCGAAATGCGGCTGCCTCGGCAGGATTTGCGCGGAATCTTAACAGAACAATCTGAGACAATCTCGAAGATTCCGAAACATCACAAAACGTCGCCGGAAAACGCTGCTATCCACGCTATTGCCGCCTATAGATCCAATTAGCTCGCAATTAATAATAGTAAAAAAAGTAAGGAGGCCTAAAAAAGGAAAACAATTACAATTAAAATAGAAAAGCCGTTCCGTATCAAACATTCATAGTGAATACGTATAGCCACCCGACACAGGCGGCACTCCTAATAGCTATGATAATTAAGCATGAAGTATCGTCAACTATTGCCTGTTCAGGTCAGATAATAAAAAAGTCAATGCGTACGGAAAATTGCCTAAAATAGCTCGTTGGGACGCTCACGAGAAAACAGGACCATTTGGTATAAAAATGTTACTCGAATACCGTTCCTAAGATGTTTAAGATAGCTTCTAATTATTTCCATTATTATAATGTAAACTCAATTTCGCCATTTTACCAAGCAGTAAGCAAAATGTTTGGTGTTGTACACTTAATGCATGCCCACATAATGACATAATTGTTTTCCAAATCGCCTAGGCAGACGAGTAAACTCAAGTGAATATAAATGTGTAAACAGTAGCAGAAATAAAACAGACACTTAAAAGTAAGGATACAACCAACAGCTTATTTTGGCTGCTTAGAAAAGACATACTGCCGTCGCCAGACCGAAAAAAAAACAGTTCGGAGCCCTTTGTATGGTATGGGATGCAAGAGAGGGACAACTAAGAAAGCACTTGTGCTGACATTCATATTGTGATTTCAATATCTATTGGAATAGAAATTGCAAGAAGAAAGGGATATGGTGAGCCAAGATATTGTCTGGTAGGTGATCGCTTGTTCTATTAGATCTAGTATCGGTACCGGCAGTGCTATAGTTAGAGTCTTATTTGCACATAAGTCAACCGCGTGTAATTTGAACTGACATCCACAAGATCCTTCAAATCGCTTATGTGTGAAAGCCACGAAATGCAAAGCAACCTCGTGCTTCAGATTTCGTAACGAAGTACTACGCATGAGGGCGGCATCAGACTTTGTGTGCTCATCGCCGCAAGCATTGTGGTATGCGGCGCTGGTAAGTGGCAAAGAGTGTCATGGCACTGACACAAATAAAAAGGGAAAAAATCGACAAAAGAAAACACACGTGGGCAATCTCGGAAACGTCTACGTTCGCGCGCTTGTTTCTGTCGAGACTGCGCAAGCGCTGTCATATTGCTCTGCCTCACCATAAGGGACGCGCACACCTCATCGCCTGCCCTCACTGGTAGACTATGGCGGAAAGATTAAAATATGTCACTGCCCTTAGTTTTATTCAGGTGACTTAGTGGCAGAGTAGCTTGAGAAGCGGAGTTAGCGACTATTCTTTCGCACGGCAGTGTTGCGATAGCAGTATCTTGTATCTTAAGTTACACGATACATAATTGAATGTATCGGAAATACAGATACAGATACTCGTCTTGTGAGACGTATCGCGATACAAATACAAGATACCCAAAGAGTATCTAAGATAGTATCGAAGATACATGTATCTTCGATACTGCCCAGCCCTGGTTAGTAGTATGCATTAAAGCGGCGCTGCCATCGCGTGAAGTAATGATACCATGCTCGTCAGCGCGTCTTGAGCAACTTTTCAGCGTGCTCATGCAACCGTGCACGCAGGTTGCAGGTCGCTAAGATTTTTGAGCGACAGAATTTTGCTACCTACAGAATTTTGCTAGAAAGTTTAGTGCCACTCGCTGCAAAGTACACTTGCCGCCAAGGGCGTTCGCAAACCTCACTTCGCTGCGACGGAGAGTGTAGCCTCGGTAGCAGTGGCTTGCACATAAATACGCTATTGCATAAAGCGGCGCTCATAGTATTTTTAAACCATTGTTTTTGTAATTAGGAATACTGATATGTATTAAAACAAGTCATACTACAACGAAAAACCTCGCTACTCTCTCCCTCGGGCAGGTTGCGGCCACGTCCGCTAGGGGGGATGCGGGAGGACATGCCGTGCAATGGCCGCGTCCGCCGTGTTGTTTACTTCCTTGCACACTTGCACATGTGTAGGTCACTCGTTCTCTAGTCATATGCGATGGCGTGTGCCACTGGTGCTACTTTTACGAAGACAACGTGGTCCGACGCTGTGACACGGGCGTAAAAGTAACAAATGTATGCTGCGCTACTAATCCGCCAATCGCCACTGTCATCATTTCCAAAGTACACTTCGCTTTCTCGTGTAGCAGCACACCGCCAAAGTGACACTTAGTGAGCGTCAGTGCACTCGCTCAAAGTGCACTTAAGTTGCCATGTGTGACAGAGGTATTACAGGCACTCACTTCTGTACTCATACCTCACACTCATAAGCACTCACGTTCATATTCACGCCTGCTCACAGTCATAGGCACTCACTGACGTTCATACTCACGTGTACTCACTCACGTTCATACACACGCCTGCTCACACTCATAAGCACTCACTGACGTTCACACTCACGTATACCGTATACCCTCTTTCCGTGACAATATTAATTGACCTTAGTTTGACAACAAAATTCTTAGCGTAAGCATTTTAGCCCATCGCCGCAGCCTCAAACTTGGACGGCCAGGACAAGTGGTGCCATCTGGCGGTGTTATGCGTATGCCAGGCAAGCACACACGAATATTTGTTCTACTTCATTGAATAGCTACGGCGATGCTCACTGACCTCCAAATGCGTCCGAATCGCAGCTGCCATTGTCCGACAGCTCCGAGGGGCTTGTGCACGTGTTACGTACGATGAGTCGCATACATGGTGCGGCGTGGTCACCTATCCGCTGAGCGTCTGCTCTTCGCGGCTTTCGCAGTTTTTGTACTCGGCGCTGGCGGGACCGTCATGCCTTGCATTATTTCCAGTTCTTGCGAAGTAGTACGTCATACATAGACAGTACACTCGGTTGGGTTTTGAGGGGGTCCGCTCTATGCACTGGCTGGTGCAGAAGCCTATCTCCGGGTCCAGCCGCACACAGTCGTACCGTTCGTTTATCAACGGCCCCTTCCCGTAGCTCGAGTCATCGCAGGCTACGACGGGTTCGGGCGAATAAGGCAACAAGCTTGGTCAACGAAACAACACTTTATTGCTACCTCAGCAATAACGCGTAAATGTCGCTCTATGTCCGCTCTATGAAGAGAACAAAGGGTAAGGCTTACTCCTTAGCGGAAGGCTGGATCGCGGGGGCTTGGAGGTGAAGCATGCATGGCCGCTGGCTGGTACAAGAGAGCTCGTCTCCCCGTCTGCTCGTTGCTTTTCTTCCACCTCTGGTTTCCCTCTCCCCAGTGAGGGTTATTTCCCTCGCCGAGGAAGAGTAGCCAAGGTCTATCCAAATAGGTCGCGAAACTTCGGGTCGAAAAGCGGTTCAGAAGCTATTGCCAGCGACATCAGCATGAGGGGAGTTATGGGAGCTGCGATTGAAGCGCGACTATGTTTGGAGGGAACAAACACTAATAGCGAAAAACCAGGTTTTATTGCAAAAAAACCACACTTTTTTTGCTTATTCACTTGGTGCTCATTGTGTGCAGTGTAATCAAATCGAGTTATTGTGACCATTGAATAAAACTGAAATGTCATAATTTTGGCGTGACTTGGCGTCATTTCTTCTTGTTAGAACTGAAGAACACTAGCAATGTGCGCGCTAAAGAACCTGCGTATGTGCAAAGCAAATAACCAACGCTGCAAATGTGAAAGGTACGCTGCTGCTTGCTTTAATCCATCTGCGGAAGATGCCACCAACGCCGAATGAAAGTTCCAAGAATGTTTCCTAGTGAAACCGAGGAAAATTGAACGGTAGTACATTTAAACATCACTATCTAGTCATGAGTCGATATTAGTTTAGCTGACATTGGCTTGAAGCGCACTCTTGGAGGACTCGCCGGCGATAGCCTTAGCGAGAGTCCTTAGCGATCAGGAGCCTACGAAAAATAATTTGGGATCAAATTTCGCGCTTGTGCCAACAAAATGACGTCACTTCTTTACCAACTATTGCGTCACATCCGCTTTGTTTTTTGTTCCGCCGGAAGTGTTCCCTCCTCACACAGATGGCGCTAAGCCCCATGAGCAGCTGATGAGCCGCCATTTTCTGAACGTATGGGCTTCTATGGAAGCTTCGCTACCAGTTGAGTACCCTTTGCCACGAGCCGGGAAGTGGGGAATGGCGCGCGCTGACTGCAGGGTCAATGACCCTCCGAAAGAGCCCTACAGTGTTTGTCCTCGCTGCCAGACTGGCCGCGCTGCCGTCAAGGAAAATGAAGCATGGGCGCGCGTGCTCTCCCACAGTTTCGGTTTCGGTGTGGTGCCTTCTTGCTTATCAAAATTGTTTTCGAACTTGTTGAGCATTTTAGCTATCGGGCGCGTGGCAAGAGTGTCGCAGGAACGTAAAAGCACCATCACCCTGACATGGTAGCGAAATCACCGGAGTTTGCCTTTAAAGGGGAACGTAAAAGTTTAAACTGCGCGAAGAAGACGGGACGGAAAGAGCAACACATACACACACACAATCGCCGGACAGATTCCAAGGACTGACGAATCCATCCTCCCAATCCCACCACCAGAGCACGGATGATTTGAAGTAGACGTCAACAAAGTGACAAGGAGGACTTTGCGAGAAATCTGCAGTATGCGTATGAATAAATAGCCCTACTGTTTTTGGTCAGACGCTGTCATTAGGGCGCTGAGAGGTGGATCACTGAACTTAAGGGTATGACGTGGTCTCGTGGGGTATATAGCGATGGCAACATGTCGACATGAAAGAAAACATTGACAACAGAAGAAATTGTGCATGTGAACATTTCGGCTCCCACGTCGAAGCCTTATTCACAAATGAGGCTACGAGCGATAATGGAGTCTCACGTCAAGACATCTGGCGTACAGAGGGGCCAACTGTTTATCATTTTGCTTGAAATCGTCCGTTTGAATAAGAAGCCACCATGTAAATAACGGCGTAAATGACGTTTTTTTAGATGTGAAGCATCTTATGGCGAAGCTTAATCCGGTGGTGGTGGTGGTGGTGGTGGTGGTGTGCCGCGTGCCCACCCTTACTGCGCATGCGCAAACAGTTAAAGAAAAAATAAAAATAAAAAACCCTCTCCCCCTCTCTCTCTCCTCTAGGCATCCCTCCCCATGGCAACCACACCCCTCACTGCGCATGCGCCTCCCTTCCTCTCTTCCCTCTTACACTTCCCCCCTCTCTCCATCCCTGCCCGCGGCGTCTAACTCCCCCCTGCGCATGCGCGTCCCCCCCCTCTCTCTCCTCTCCTACGCTCCCCCCTCTCTCCTCTACGCATCCCTGCCCACGGCGTTCACACTCCCACTGCGCATGCGTGTCACCCCCTCTCTCTCCTCTCCTCCGCTTCCCCCCTCTCTCGCCTCGCGACGCCGACGCAGGCAGCGTCTGCTAGCGAGTTTCTTGGTTGAAAAAAACCGACTGCTCGCGCTGCACAACCGTTCACTGGCCATCCCGTATATATGGCGATGGATCTTGACCTCCAAGGTGGTGCCGGTGGAAGATTTCTCCTGTGCGTTGTTGAACAATAAAAATTCGCAGCGTGCGCGTTAACTAAAAGCGGAGTGCGGGTCTCTGTGTCCAGTCGGAGTCTTCTGTCTCTCATTACCCATTAGCAGCGATTGGCATGTTCCAGTAGGAAACACTGCTCCATCACTGCCTGCTTTGCGCCTCCCCAGTTTTCTCTCCTGCGCAACGCTGCGATGAGTGCCAGCGTCAACGCCGCCGCCAGTGTAAGCGTTAGCGCCCGCTGCTTCACATCTACACATGGTTCCCTTTAGCGGGAGATGGTGTAATTTTTTTTTACATCACATACATGTCCTCAATCCGATCAGTGGTATGCTTTGACGAAACACAGTGTTCAGCAGGAGCCCTCAATGAAGCATGTCTTGTTAAGTCTGAGGTAAGGTATATAGCAACACAGCGCATACTTAAGTGACTGTTTAGTAGTTTTCGAGGAGCGTGTTTGGAATGATGGGGGGGGGGGGGGGGAGGGGCTCGTTGCTAAGGCATAAGGTAAACTTAAACTGCGCTTTGGACGACACACCAGAGTTGAAATGGGCAGAACGAACGCAGACTAAAACTGATTCATTGAAATCACACAAACTTGCCTCCTGGAACAATGCGCGCGCGCAATAACACTCATGACCGCTTGACGATAGCACAACACCCCACCGAAACCCCTCTGTAACCGAGGAAATCAAGCTATTTCTTGAAGAGATACTCAGATGGTTGGCCGACACACTTACCTCGGTCGTGTCTAGCTATCTACGATGCTTCCATGGATCTCACGTGCCCTTTAGGCCTCTTGCTCGACCTAACATCTTTCTGCTAGTAAAGTGGGCTTGCACTATTTGGCACATGACCTACAATGAACTGGCAGGTGCTTTCCCACTGTCATCTCCAAGTGAGATCCCATTTTTGGTAGCGCTTAGGTGTTAGGGCGAGGAAAGGTCCAAAGAGCACGTGAAATCCTGGAAACCTCGTGGACAGTTAGACATGGTCCAGATAAGTGCGTCAGCCAAACATCTGTGTATCTCTTCAAGAAAGAGCTTGATTTCCTCGGTTACATAGGGGTCTTGGTGGGGGATTGTGATATCGACACATGGTCATGATGTGCGCCACGGTGTGTTTTATTCCGTAATTTTATATACTGTTGAGTAGAATGTTCTTAGAATCCAGACTAAAATACGCGAAATCACATAGTGGGCGGCTCAAGGTCAATTTTGTCCATCGTGGATTAGGAGTGTGCGATTATTCAAAAATTTCGATTAACTAATCGAATATTGTTCTATTCGATCCGGTACTCGAATTCAATAGTGCATATTCGAAACGCCGAATATTTTTCGAATATTTTTTTAGAATAAACAGCAACAATATAAATGCTTGAATGAACGAGACGTTGAAACAGCCAGGGGTAACTTTTCTTGTTCTGATCACCAAATCACCCAGATGCATGCAGCCCATGTACTTACCGGACTAACGACGCTATATTGATCACAAGATGAAGGCGCTTTCGCTTAAAACTCGAGTGTCGCCGAAGCGATGGCGTCATTAATCCACTACATGACATCAGTGAACTACCATGACATTCAAATGAATGTTAATTAATGAAAATTGCCTAATATTTATCAAATTTATTAAAAAGCTGTTGGTACATATCTTTAGCGTCATTTCATACCGTTTCGCTCAATAAAAAAATTACAACCCAATCACCTTACCTCCGGATGCTTCGCATAACATCGATTCCCATGGTACTTGGGATCTGCCTAATTTTTTTCAAATAAAATGTGAAATTTTTGGGCTGTTTGCAAAAATTGTTACTATACCGGTATAGGGCTACATTCAAATGGTTCTCTTACTATTCCAAAACTATTCGAACAGTAATGTATTCGTATTCGATTCCGTTCTAAAGTTAACTATTCGCGCGCCCCTAGCTAGTATTGCTTGATGGCCCCCCAAGGCACGTTACGGAATCGTCCCTGCATTTCGCCTACCACAGGGAAGCGGCTACGGCGGCCGAGAATTGAACTTTTTACATAGAGCTACATAGCTACATTCCTTCATTGAATGAGCCACCATGGTATAGACCAGAGCACGCGTATCTCGCACCCAGGCGCCTAGGCTCCCGGCGACATACTCTCGCACCCAGACGCCATGTTTGTATTGAACTGCCAAGGCGTGTATCTGTTACATGGTAAGTGGCGTGTCCGGGACCTTAAAATACGAGAAAGCGCCTATTCACGCCGCTCCCGCTTACAAGAAGTCGTCTGGGGACCACTGCGCTGTCTTTGGATGCGAAAACAATCAGCGCAAGAGGGAGATATCACTCAGCACTGGCTGTGAAGATGACAACACAACATGGGAATGGTGCCGGTGTAGTGTTTTCAGATTGCACAGATTTCCATCCGCAACGAAAAACGACGAGCTCCGCCGCCAGTGGACAATTGCAATCAACAGGGAAAAACTACGAGCCCAGTAAAAGTGCACGAGTAAGTACACTTACTGCGTGTATTCAAGCGTGACGCCAGCTATTTCGCTTTACAGCAGTAATTTGCTTGCAGTATGCCTGTAGTATGCAGCACCAAATCATTGCCGTACTCTTTCGCAGGCCGCATGCCAATAATATGATATATTAGGACTCACGGGCGTGCACGCACACTGCGCACGTTTAGTACAAATGTAACGGTGTACTGTCGCGATGCAAAGAAACGTGAACAGCGGAAAGCGTGGCTTTCGACTCAGTCGAACTGCGACATGCCATGACTGTCGCTAGGCGAATCTGTGCTTTCAGCCGGCGTAGCACTACATCATATCGCGTGCACCGCGTGTGTGGGTTCCGAGTGCCAGGCATGACTGGCAAATGATATACATATGCGCTGCATGAGCGCAAGCCGGAGCGGGATTCTAGCGCTACGGTGATACCGGCTGAACGCACAAGTTTTGCTTAGCGACAGTCAAGGCATGTCGCAGTTCGACCGAGTCGAAAGCCACGCTTTCCGCTGTTCACGTTTCTTTGCATCGCGATAGTACGTACCTGATAAAGTTGCTTCCGCAGTCGGCAATGCACGTGCTGTAGACATTCCGGACCGTCGAGGAAGGTCTTCTCGACGTTTCACAAGAAAACCGCACAAATTTCCAGGCGAGGAAAAGCGCGAAACATGCTTACAGCCATACTCGGGCTGGGAAGTTTCGCGTTTGAACTGCGGAGCGTCTGGCTAGCCTGGCAGTTCAAGGTGTTGCTTCGCCGCGCATGCGACAGATGGCGCGACGTGCTGCCTAATTATGGCGGCACACACTGAACTCGCTGTGTTCTGGTGTATACCGCTGCCAATATTATTGCTTTTCTGTGCTACTTGCTCGAGAAAGACATTTTCCATTCAGTTTCAGTGTTGGGAGGTATACGTTAGAACCAGGGGTCGGCAATGCGCGGCCCCCCTGCATAACGTCAAACCCCCTCCCCCCTCTCCCTTGCCACTGCCTATCTGAAGGCCGACATGACAGTTTTGACCTAAAATGGGATTCTCGCTCAAAATAAACCTGATTTTTTTAAATACCGTTTTACAAATTAGTGTCAATCCGCCGAATTTTTACGCTTTGCCTGCAAATTCCCCCCCCCCCCCCCCGCCCCCCAATTTTCTGTGCGGCCCGCCGCTGTGTCGGCTTCATGCAACTTGGCCCTCCGCCTCATAATGTGCCGACCCCTGCCTTAGAATATCATCAGGAACAGCATTTTTTGTTCTGGCGCAGAAGGTGTTTTTCAAGATTAGGGTGAGCAATTAATTAAGCTGTACCTGTTACAGCATAGCATTACTATAATTCGTAGTATTTTCATTGGCGGTGTTGGAGCTGTGGATGGTTTGAGGCAGCACCCAAAACATGGGAATTGCAAAGGTAGTCCATTTGCGCTAACTGAGTGAGTACGATCTGTCCAAACTTCTCGCATCAACCTAGATGTGACCAGTTTCGGTGTACTCGCTGTACAGCTTCGGTGTATCACACTAAACCAGTTTAGGCTGCTGAAGTAGGCGACGAGCTTATCGCTCCGGAAAAGTCACCAGCGCATGGTGCACTAAGGATTCCTGCACGGTCAGCAAGACAGCCAACCACTATGTAAAACTGCACTCAAAGGCATGCTTGTGCGGTTTTTGTGGCATCGAACCCACCCGCCGGCGACCTCAAAATGAGCAAGGCAACGGAAGAAGAGGCGGGAGTGGGTCACCGCGAGGAAGGTCGGTCCCCCGGGGCCACTCCATCAAACTCGGTGACGGCGGCGCCTTCCGCCATAGCGACACGCACGGCATCGCAGCGGGGGGCTCCTTCCTTTTCATCGCCTCGCCTGCGGGCTCCCTCCTCTAACTACTTTCCCATAAATAGACAGCCTGAAAGATTGCGTTCACTGAGTCTGCTCTGACTGTGGGTTACGCTAATTTCCAAACAAAAACAAATGAAATGTAGCGTGACGCAAGAGATGAACAAAGATGAGATCAATCAAGGAACTTTTATATGCATAGAGCTGGTCTGGCTCCTTCCCCTCTTTGCTCGTTTTGTAACAAGGACGAAACAATCGAGCATTATTTTTTTATCATGCAACCACTTCAAGTTACTGAGGAAAAACATTCTTAAAGCAGTGTTTCATCGAATTAGGATCGGATTTCATTATTTCTAATATTTATGCTTGGGAGCCTCCATCCTGCTGTAGAAAATTTCTTAATTAAATAAGGGTGGTTGGTGATTTCAATCTAAATTAGTATCATTAATTTATTCAAGCTATCCTATAATTCATTAGTCATACAATCCATCTGATCACTTTTATCTTTAAATTATTTGTTTCATGGCCAATCTATCAGAGTGGGTGTGAGCCATATGTAAAGGTCATCATCATCATCATCGTCATCATCATCATTCACTCATGAAGCAAGTTTCTTGATTTTTTTTTGTTTTTGTTTATTTGCACTCAATACTGCAAATTATAGCCATTGGAAACCTTGCCATTACATAATTAGGCACAAGACTGTCAGACAGGTGCCGCTGGCAAGCAAATTTTCAAATGCGAGCAATAAAGATGGTTTAACGGTTAAACGAGGATGCTGAAGCTCCCACTACGAATATTTTCCGTACCAAATCGAGCAACCGAATTGAGACACGTGAAAGGAAATTATCCTCGTGCCATGGAAGAACGAACTTGCTGATCAGTGTATTCATCACAGAATACGGCGGGCAGACACGGATACCAGGGAAGAGAACTTGCAACACAATTTTCGCCTTGTTTACATATTAAGATTTGTTATGAACAATGAACTTGAGGAAGTACGCTGCATTGTAAAAACAACAACAAAAGAGTACGTGTTACTATTGCCACGCATGTTATTTTGATGTGATCTGTTTAAACCCACAAAGACTGTGAGCAATTCTCGGTGCAGATCGCGCCTCAGTGTTCGAGAAGCTTCACGTTTGTAGTAGATCGTTTTCTTAACATTGCGCACAGCGCGCCAACACTCAAGATTATTCCAGAGCTTGCGCGACGACCAGTGATAAGGCTAGAATGCTCGACGCGTGATGTATAAAAGCCGGTGCGCTCCAACGATGATCAGTTTATCGACGGTCGACGCTCTGTTCGCCGCTATCAGTGCACAACGTGCATTGCTTGCTGTAGTTTGACTTTCGGTTTCCCGGCCACAAGGTCGGCCAAATAAAAAAGGTTCGCCTCGAAGAAGCCTACTCCTGCCTTCATCCACGTCACAACCACGTGACACTATTTTCGTCTGTATAACTAGGATTCGCTGAAATTGAAGAACAGATAGAAGGCAGGGGAAAATATTTTAGCTGTCACGTTTGAAAGGCTATGTTACGCAGGCACGACCTCTTTCAGCTATGCAAAATGCTGATCAGCTATGCAAAGAAGTTACGTGCTGATCATCGTTCTTTTTTTTTTCTGTTCTTGAGATTGTGGCGGAGCATATATATGCGGACTGATAGAATAAAAACACATTTAGTTGTTAGTCAGCGCCGTGGTTTGTGTCCTTTCTTCGTCCCGTCTTTTAGCGCTGTTTTCTACTGGAAATGCAAAATATGTTATGACTGAGAGGGAAAGAAAAAGCCCAAGGCCTGCGCGGAAGACGCAGCACAG
>JALIZH010011424.1:0-159701 GCA_030522465.1 Rhipicephalus appendiculatus
ATTTCTGCTTGCGCAATCGGAAACTCCCAAAATAGAACGAAATCAGTTCATCGCGCACGATAAAAATACGAGGTGATGAATATGGGGTGGGCGAATGCATGAACGAGCAGGGTAGGAGAAAATTCACAACTGGTATCTCTCGTATATGGGCCAATCGGTATATGTGCCCCCAATCATGTCACGTGAATCACCGTTCTGGTGTCACTAAGAGCGTCAAATAAAACGAGAAACGCCAAGAGAGAATAACGCGCTCGATTTTAAATCTTCGGAGGGTGTTTTTAAGGCCTGAAAAAGACAGGGCATGCAAACGCGGACACAAGACATCCCGAACGCCGCTAACCTAAAACTCGTACAGCGGCTGAAAAGAAAGCACAAAAAAAAACGCTGCTTCGCACAAGCGCCAAACATAAAGGAAGTGCGGAGCTTGGCAGACTCTCCTGTTTTCTCTTTCTTTCCTCCCCTCTGTCTTTCTCTTTCTTTGTTTTCGTGTATGTTTCTGTATTTTTCTCTATTTCTAATATTTCTTCCTCTATGTTTATCCATTTCTTTCGCTTTCTTGTTGTTTCTAATTTTCTTCCCTACTTTTTTTTCTCTTTCTATTTTTTACGTGCCTCCTGTTTTTCTATTTTTATACGTGGTGTTGCCTGTGCTACGTAAGTGATGACATCATACAACAGCCGGGGCCCTTCAACTGTTCCGCACTTAATATCATCATAAAGACGTTCCGACAACAGGAGCAAGAAGATTTCTTCATGGCGCGAGCGCGCGCTCAATATGCTATAGATTGCTATGCTTTACTTGTTTTTGCCTGCGTTACGCCAAGCTCTGACAGCGTAGGATGACTGCGTACGACAGCCCGAGCCCCTTATGTGCACCGCACTTAAAATACTTCTCTCTGCATTCCCAGGCAAGGAGCGATATCTATAAGTCAGTTGCGCGTGATGGTGTACATGAGATTTAACTGGTCCCTCTCTTGACTTCACACTTTTGTGTGTTTTCACGTCGTGTCGTTTTAACACGAATACCTACTGTTGTAGCTCGGGAACAAGAAGGCAGCTATGACACGTTTCGTGGCGAACAGTTTAATCTTGGAACCCAGCATATTGCTTGGCCATATATACACACAACTTGCGGTGCGTCAGCCGTGACGGCCCCCGCGCTTTGTTATTTTATCAGATACAACATTCCTTCTCCCTCACTTTCTTTAATATCCATATCTTTCAGGCTGCCGCCGAACCCCTGTGCTTCGGCGTGGCAGAGGTTCAGGGAGATTGCCGTTCAGCGGCGCAAGAAACTGTAGTTTCCGACGTTGGTTCCTGGACCTCGGTAGGAGTTTCTTCCGTTTCTTCAGGGGTCGCTGGACCAGGTTGCACTAGAGATGTGCAAGTAATGCGCACTGTTCTGGGTAGAGTAAGAGGAGTACTTGTATTAACATTGTCATCAGCATGCATGAATCACTCCTGGCCTTCCACTTTCACTATGTAAGATGCCACGCTGACACGGCGAACAATCGTTCCTGCTAACCAGCGCGGGTCGCCTGGTCGGATACCTCTCACCCGGACCTGTTCTCCTGCATCAAATTCCCTCCAATTCTTTTCCTGTCCCTGGTCTTGATCTCTAGATGGAGTAGGCTCTGACCGCTTGTCTAATTCAGGGTGCAAATTGCTGAGACGCGTGCGCAGTGCCCAAGACAGGAAACTTTGTCTTGGAACTGGGCGTCTGGCGGTATGTGAAGAGGAACTGGTCTAGCCGGTGTTGAATGCTCCGGGCTTGCCCTGAGCGCCTCTCGTCTCGCAGTTGGCGTACAAGGTTCTTCTTTACCGCCTGGACGAGCCTCTCTGCTGCCCCATTCGAAGCAGGATGGTACGGAGGTGTCTTGACGTGTTGCACAGCATTGGATCTGAGGAAAACTGCAAATTCGTCAGACACACACTGAGGACCATTATCCGTCACAATCTGTTCGGGAAGCCCAAACGCTGCAAAGACGGTGGGAAGCTTTTTTACAGTCTTCCACACCGTGTTCGATTTCATGTGTATAACGTCCACCCAATTAGGAGTGGACATCGACAAGCACCAAAAACCAGTCTTGTTTGTAGTATGCAAAACCTAGGTCCACATGTTGCCACCGTCTGCCGTCCCCATGACATAAGTGGTATGGCGGGTGCAGTGTTTTGGCCGAGCTAGCAAGTTTCTTCGATCAGCTCATTTAACTTCGGCCACCACGCGTGACTTCTTGATAGCATTTTCGAGCGAGTGGTACAAGGGTGCCCCTCGTGCAAAAGCTGTAGCACTCCTGGCTGCAAAGATTCGGGAATAACTACTCTAGTGCCCCAGGTTATGCAACGAGAGTCAAGAGACAGCTCGTTTCGCTGGATAAAATAGGGTGCAATGTCAACATCTGATAGTCCTTCAGGCCAGCCATTCAAAGCGAAAAGTTTCACTTGAAACAGCGTGCGGTCTTTCTCAGTTTCCGCTTGAATTTTGCTTGCTGAAAGCGGTAGTGCCTCAACAGCGGCGAAAAGCAGAACGTAGTCGCTCTTGTATGCTTCGTTCGGAAGTGGCAATCGCGATAACGCGTCAGCGTTAGCCACTTGTGCACCCTTTCTATAAGTCCACTCCTACTGATAAGCCACCAGTAACAGCATCCAACGTCGCATGGGCGCGGCAGCCATCTGTGGAATTCGCTTTGTCTAGCCAAACAGGCTAGGTAGCGGAAGGTGATCGGAATAAATCGTGAACTCACGCCCATAAATGTATTTATGAAAGCGCTTTACCCCGAACACCACGGCCAACGCCTCCTTCTCGATATGCGCGTAGCCTTTCTCGGCGCTGCTTAGCGTGCGCGACGCGTATGCTATCGGCTTCTCTTGGCCGAAAACAACATGAAATAAAAGTGCTCCAACACCGTAAAGGGGTGCGTCGCAAACCAACACCTAGTGGTTTTTTAGGGTCGTAGGTTAGTACTGAATCCTAAGTGAGCATTTTCTTCCTTTTCTGAAATACTTTTTCAGTCTCCTCCGACCATGACCAAGGTTCCTCATTTTGAAGAAGTTGTTATAGCGGCCTTAGTTCCGATGACATGTTCAGCGTGAACCGGGAATAAAATGTGAACATGTCAGGATACGCCTTTAGTTCCGTGCAATTTTTCGGCTTTGGAGCATTTCTAATTGCTTCAACCTTTTCAAGGCAAGGGTTCATGCCTGTCTCATCAGTGGCATGACCAAGACATCTTATGGACCTCACGAAAAATTTGCACTTGTCGTGCCTTACTTTGACGTCGTGCTTCTCGAAACGCTGCAGGACTGCTTCTACACGTGCCAGGCATTCGTTGTAGTCGGCACCTGTGATAAGCGCATCGTCAAGTAACCAAATCCTCCACTTAGTCCCTTCAGCAACTCGTCCATGATTGCTTGGAATACTGCTGGTGCACTGGAAATGCCGTAGGGCATTCGAACATATTGAAATAAGCCCATGTGTGTATTTATAGTTGTAGCGAGAGACGAGACGTGAGAGACGTCGTGAAGGCGGCCAACGTGGCCCTGCCGCGATCTCGCCACTTTATTTGGGAAGAACTAGCGGAGCGACAGCGGCTGCCGGCGTCCGAACCGCCAGGCACGTGAACTCGTTCTGTCTGCCTCGCGCCTCGAGCTATCGCATGAGCTGCGCGAGAGGCGCGGCGCGGTGGCTAGTAAAATGATGATGATGATGAAGGGCGATGATGATGACGCTACAGAATACTCCCCCCCCCCCCGCAGAAGTGAACCCGAAATGAAAATGATGAGAGCGTATATACAAGTGTTAAGGTCGCGAAACGAAAGGGTCCACGGGCAGTCCAGGTCGTCAACGTTAAGGGACTATCGGTAACCAGTAGGACTCTGGCGGGCGGCTCTGGGAATGGCGCTGCGGACGAGGGTCGTGGCGAAGGCAAACTGTTGGAAGGAGCTGTTGATGTCGAGGACCTAGGTGTCGTAGCCGGACGAAGAAAACCTGCTGGGCACGGCATGAGGCCAATCGAAGAAGATGACCGTTATGCGCACTTCCGTGCAGGTGAGTCGAGCGGACAATGGCAGGAAGGCGGGTCACCTCAAGGACGGTAGAGTCAAGTGAACGTTGAAGTCTTCGTCGTCCTAAACCCAAGCGCCGCGGAGTATGTTTAACGTGCGCCGGATGCGTATGGGAGTGGTTCCTACGATTGCGCAGCGTGAGCTGCACTGGATGGTGGGAACGACACCGGCGTGAGCGGGCGACACAGGTGGTGTGGCGATGGTGCTGGCGACGTCGTTTCGGTGATGCAGGAGAGCGCGTGTGCGGGGCGGCAGGCGGGTTGTCGGCCTGCGTGTCCGGTGGGGCGGACTCGGTCTGCTCTCCCTGCGTCGAGCCAGGCGGGCGGTCCTCGGGGTTTTCCGTCATCGTCGCAGCATCACGCACGGTCGGCCGTAGGTCGTGAGGTGCCGGAGCCTCTGCTGCGGTACCCTTCGAGGACGATGCTGGTCGCAGGTGGCAAGACGCGCATAACGTCGAAGCTGGTGACAAGTCAAGTTGGTTCGTCGACGGCGATGTCTTTGTGACCGGGGGGGCTAATTGCGGCAGGGACGATGTCCGTGTCGGTGGCAGACTCCAAGGCCGGCGGCGAGGTAGCCATAGTGGAGTCTGACGGCTCCCAGATGTGGCGGGATGTGGAGGTCGCGAAATACGGGTGGGTGGCAGGCACGCCTGATGGACCGTCGGCCGAGGGCGTCGAAGAAAGGCACCTCGTGGCGGAGCGGTCGAAGGCGGCCGGAACGCCCTGAACCTCGTCGGCCGGGTGGTCGGGTGCGGGAATCGCCGCGCCGGTGGCCGGACGACAGGTTGAAGGAGACGTAGCCGGGGAGATTAGGTCGCGGTCTTGGGAGGGCTGCGGGCCGGTTGGTACCGCGCGCTGGGACACACGGGAAACCTGGAAGTCGCGGGTTCCCGGAAGCGGGCGGTAGGTGTGGCCGTAGCAGGTGAGCACCGCAGCGCAGAGGTGGTCGTATGGCTGCGGGCTGGAGCTCGACGCGGCAGCAAGATGACGTAGCTCAACCGGGAGCGCGTTGACCAGAATGGCGTGCATCGTCGGCTGTGCTGTGACGCCATTCAGCGCGAGGACGGCGTCGAGCTGCATGAACCATGCTCGGGGATAGGCCGGGTGGAACGGTGGCACTGGCGGGCAGAGTCGCGGAAGCATGGCAGCGGCCGCTCGTCGAAGGGCGCGTCCTCCGGGTCACCACTGTAGCGAGAGACGAGACGTGAGAGACGTCGCGAAGGCGGCCAACGTGGCCCTGCCGCGATCTCGCCACTTTATTTGGGAAGAACTAGCGGAGCGACAGCGGCTGCCGGCGTCCGAACCGCCAGGCACGTGAACTCGTTCTGTCTGCCTCGCGCCTCGAGCTATCGCATGAGCTGCGCGAGAGGCGCGGCGCGGTGGCTAGTAAAATGATGATGATGATGCAGGTTTTTTTGGGTTGGGTAGTTTGTGTTAATTGTTTTCAATTGAGGCAAGGCCTCTGACCGGAACAAAAAAAAACGGAGCCATTTTCGAACACACCCAAAAAAAATGTGACTTGATCCCAAGAAATAAGAAAGAGAAGGAAAAAAAAATAACACGTAACCGAAGCAAACAACACCGGGCTACTCCTATACTAGCGCTTTTGTGATCGGTCCTACGACAATCATGAAAGTTCCATAGAACGTTCCAAAAAGAAAAAAACAGGCACCAGTTACGGAGTCGCTGGTGGTGGCTCAGGCGGCGGAGTCGTCGCTGACACGCTGATGGCGAGGGCACTTGTGGGGCGGACGAGGAAGTAGGCCAGCTCGAGAGCCGCTAAGGACGGCGTCTTCAGGCCCCCCCAGCAGGCCGCCGACACCCTTGGCCTCGCACGTTGCATGGAGGTCGGCAGCGGGCCCTGGAAGTCGAGTCGGGGTAGCAAGCAGCAGCAGGAACCAGGAGCAGCAGCAGGAACCAGGACTGCCTGGTTCCGGAGACCGTCCGACGCTGTCAAGCCCTTCGTGCTCGGCTCCGCAAGCCGATGGCACTGACTCTGACACCAGCGTCCTGCGCCTGGAGCTTCCCGGGTCTCACTGTTCTCCACGGTGGCTCAGCTGCCCGGACCCGCTGCTCGGACGATGGGGAACGACCCGCCTCCAGGATGGCCCGTCTCCGAAGACGTCTGGAAGCAGACGCTGTCGGGCCCTTTGTGCTCGGGTCCGTAACCCGACGGCACAGAGCCTGGCACCAGCGTCTCGTCCGCGCTGTCCCAGTCAGACTGACTCGCCGCCTTCCAACTCGTCGTCCTCCTCTTCCCCTCTCTCGTCTGCCGTGCCATCTTCTAATTGGCCGTGGCCACACGTGCCATGCCCCGCCGTCGTCGTCTTTTTCTACGGGCCGCACGTGTCCGTCGCGCGGTGCTTCTATCGCGACACACCACCGCGTTTGGAACACATGCGACGCCACCACCACCACACAGCACTGAATACGCCGCGCTCGCACTGTTCACTCACTCATCACAAGAGTGACGAATACGTATGCGTGCAAGTTGTCGGGCCTCTTCGGCAAGCTGTGTGATGTAATCAGCATCTGTTCCGGCGCCTTCAACTTTATCTCCGAATTCACCGTGGACGTTCGATACATTGAAGGCCCGGTCAACGCGGCCGCAGACGCCCTCTCCCGTATCGACGCGATATCAGGCCGCTGCCATGGTTCCACGACTCTGCCCGCCAGTGCCACCGTTCCACCCGGCCTACCCCCGAACATGGTTTATGCAGCTCGACGCCGTTCTCGCACTGAATAGCGTCACCACACAGCCGGCCATGCACGCCATCCTGCTCGACGCCCTCCCGGTTGAGCTGCGTCATCTCGCTGCCGTGTCGAGCTCGAGCCCGCAGCCATACGACGACCTCTGCGCTGCGGTGCTAGCCTGCTACGGCCACACCTACCGCCCGCTTCCGGGGACCCGCGACTTCCAGGTTTCCCCGGCCGGCAGCGAGTGGTACCGAACGGCCCGCAGCCCTCACTTGAACAAGACCTAACTCCCCCGGCTACGTCTCCTTCAACCTGTCGTCCGGCCGCCGGCGCGGCGATTCCCGCATCCGACCACCCGGCCGACGAGGTTCAGGGCGTTCCGGCCGCCTTCGACCGCTCCGCCACGAGGTGCCTTTCTTCGACGCCCTCAGCCGACGGTCCATCAGGCGTGCCTGCCACCCACACGTATTTCGCGACCTCCACATCCCGCGACACCTCGGAGCCGTCAGACTCCACTATGGCTACCTCGCCGCCGACCTTGGAGTCTGCCACCGACACGGACATCGTCGTGGCTGCAATTAGCCCCCCGGTCACGGAGGCATCGCCGTCGACGAACCAACTTGACTTGTCAACAGCTTCGACGTTATGCGCGTCTTGCCACCTGCGACCAGCATCGTCCTCGAAGGGCCCCGCAGCAGAGGTTCCGGCCCCTCACGAGCTACGGCCGACCGTGCGTGATGCTGCGACGATGACGGAAAACCCCGAGGACCGCCCGCCTGGCTCGACGCAGGGAGAGCAGACCGAGTCCGCCCCACCGGACACGCAGGCTGACAACCCGCCTGCCGCCCCGCACACGCGCTCTCCTGCATCACCGAAACGACGTCGCCAGCGCCATCGCCACACCCCCCTGTGTCGCCCGCCCACCCCGGTGTCGTTCCCACTATCCAGTGCAGCTCACGCTGCGCAATCGTAGGAACCACTCCCATACGCATCCGGCGCACGTTAAACATGCTCCGCGGCGCTTGGGTTTAGGACGACGAAGACTTCAACGTTCATTTGACTCCACCGTCCTTGAGGTGCCCCGCCTTCATGCCATTGTCTGCTCGACTCACCTGCACGGAAGTGCGCATAACGGTCATCTTCGTCGATTGGCCTCATGCCGTGCCCAGCAGGTTTTCTTCGTCCGGCTACGACACCTAGGTCCTCGACATCAACAGCTCCTTCCAACAGCTTGCCTTCGCCACGACCCTCGTCCGCAGCGCCATTCCCAGAGCCGCCCGCCAGAGTCCTACTGGTTACCGATAGTCCCTTAACGTTGACGACCTGGACTGCCCGTGGACCCTTTCGTTTCGCGACCTTAACCCATTAGGGCCCACTGTACTTTAAAAAGTACACTTCCTTTTTCAGGCATAGAAAATACAAAACAGAATATTCTGATCTTGCTGATCACAATTTCTGATGCCAAAGGTTGCAGCAAGAAAATCATAATTTGGAATATTGACTCGGTTATGCTTTTTCTGTTTTATGAGTCGTCAAACTTTAGCAAAATGCGAGCCTGTTAAACGCACGTGGTCAGTACTACTTTTCCTAAATTAATTTGAAGTTTTATATTTTATATGTTGAAAAAACGGACTGCTTCGGCTTCAGGAAGAGCAATTGAATCCCTGCAAAGCGCGAGAAGCCTATAGAGTGCACAGTTTTTCTGTGAGGAGTAATCAAATGTTGCTGTACTTTATTTAGTACACTGGGACTTCGTGGGAGCATACATGTAACTCTTGTTGTGCGTTGCATCATAGATTCAACAGGCTTTTTTTGTTATGAATTCCATTTTTTCGGTTATCTCAGACTCATGAGGCTGCGAAAGATGTCGCTGTGAATATACGAGAGCCTCTTGATCTTTTAATTAGCGATTCTGTCCCTAACATGGGAGCTTAGGAGGAGGAGGGGAATGACGACGGTAAGAATGGATGCTCTTTGCTAAAGATAAAAAAAAAAAACATGGAACGAAAGGAACGTGGGTAAGATAACTTCTGTTTTGACTCAGGAAAGCAGCTTTGTTTCGAAAATGGCAAAGACAACAGCATAATTGCTATGCTGACGAAAGACTACACGGTTGAATCACTATGCTCTCTATCGTGGTGGCCATTAACTGAAAAGAAAAAAAAACGTAGTGCCACTGACCTCCTTCTTCATCCGCAGTAACAATGCCATGAGGGGGGTCTGAGCTCTACGATCAAGCTGCGAATGACTAGATAATTTTCATTCCTGAGAAGATGTGGTACCAGCCCCTGTTTACCCAGATGATCGAAATAGCCGCAGACAACGCATAAAGGGTCTGTTACCACATTGTAGGTTTTAGCACACCCTCTATGCGTTGACTATTGTCCTATAGTCGCATAACAGCCAAACACTGACTACGCCTTGTTGTACCGAAGAGAAGTATCAAAGCTCTCCAGACTCCACTGTGCTTGCTATTCCCTCTATCTATACGGACATTTTCACAAGAAGCCGGCAAAACAGTTGAATTCTGCCAGAATACATCGAAATGGTGTGGCGAAAAGCGTGACGTTACGCTTTCCCTAAAGCACTAATCCTTGATTAAGTTGCATGGGCCAAGAGAACTTTGTTATTCGTTTCGCAAGGGCCCAACGTACTTGCCATTCTTGCATCAAGTCACCTTGCCCGTTGCTATCTCGAACGCCCAGCGTACTATTTATAGTACAGTATCATAACTCCTGAAGAAACACATCTAACTCTATGAAAATTTGCACGTGTGGTTATCTGTTGTGGTTGATTAAATAAGCAAAATGTCAATAAAATCGGACCAGTAGTTCTTTCGTGGTCCTTAATGGGTTAACCTCCCTGCCTTTCCTTTGCATTTCTCTCTCTCTCTCCCTCTCTTTCGAGTGGCAGCTGCTATTCCCAACTAGAAAGGTGCATGAGCTGTCCCACGCAGTGGTTCCTTGCCGAGGTAAGTGTATGGCAACGAATTTCAAGGGCCCACTTGAGAACATAGCCACAAGTAAAACGTGGCAAAAACGGACCTACTAAGTTAGTGTATTCGACCCACCAGTCAGGCAAAAGTGAAATGGAAATTTACTGCAGAAATTGATCTGTGCTCCATCTATCGTTTGCTGCAGCAAACATACCGTGTCCAGGCTATGCCTGAGACGTGAGCCGCAAAAGCGCTGCCCAACCCTCTCCGTTATCCCCCCTTTCTATCGGGTACAGTCGCTAAAGCCTCTCGCGGCGACTTCTTGCAACCCGCAGCAACGCCGCCGGTAACTCGAGTAGACGACGCGACGCGCGTCGGTGGAAGGAGTGCCAGCGTTGTTGAAACCAAGGGAGGAGTTGATAAAAGTAAGCGCTACGAAACGCATCTAGAACGCGCTAGCGACGCGACTTCGTAAACGAGTTCAAACGAGGCTGCGCAAATAAGCAGATATCGACAGAAATAAACGCATGAGTCAATATGCTGCGACGCCTGTTTTGGGGGGAGCTTTTTTTTTGCCTTGTTTTTATGCGTTCACGGAAAGTTATTCAGCCGCTTGTCCTGATTGCCTAGAAATGCGGTTTGGCTGTGTGCCCAAATGCTCGTCGAACCTCAGGAAAAGAATTGCATGCTTGACATTCCACGAGATACCTTCGGACAGAACTTTGCATGACCAGTGGCTCAATGCTATCTCGAGAGACGACTAGGTGCCAATTGTTGTAACGAGCATCGAACGCGTTATTCGAAGGTCGCAGGTTCGGTTCCTCCCGGTGGCAAGTTATCTTTCTGTCCACTTTCCTTTCTTCACATTTACATTACAATGACTTCCAATAACATCCCCTACACTTTCCTTGGCATCACTGTCTGTTCATTCTCATTAACAAGTATTCCTTTGATTTGCAGTAAGTAGTAAGTTTGACGACCAGATCTACCTTCAAAAGAAAGGTATCTGCATTGGTTCCTGAATCGCTCCTGTGTTGTGCCATATCTTTTTGTCATCCTTCGTTCGCGCTGTACATCACCATTTGAGTTGTACTAACAATGACATTGTCCTTAAAATTTTTCGTTATGTTGACGACTTTTAAATCCTTTTCAAGTGCCCAACCCAGTATGAGCATGCGCTAAAATGTGTCCTTGAAGAGTTCAAAAATATGGGAAAGGACTAGCATTTACTTTTGAATGCCCACAAGAAGGCAAGCTTCAGGTTTTAAAGCTGCACTTAAAGTTCAAGGAATGTCACGTGTGCTGGGTGTACTCCCCGCGTGCTCAGAAAGAGCTCCTTCCATAGAAATCCGCTCATTCTAAGACTCTAAAGAGAGGCATCGCAACACTCTGTTTAGAATCTGCGCTTCGGAATTCCTGCATTCACAGTGTGCAAGATAGTTATGAGCTACAATTGGAGAGGCTTTTTTCAGCTGGTTTTCCTGGGTCGGTCATCGTGTCTGTTGATGAGAAGCTTCTTAAGAAGATGAAGCGCGGCGACTCAAAAGATGCCGCTAAGTCCCTGGTGGACTGGCAGAGGCGAGCTGTGGTCCCGTAAATGCACAAGGTCACACACAGCCTGAAAAAAGTGGCTAGTCGGTTCAACGTGCCGTTGGTTTTCTCGGCCCCGAAGAAGCTCGCTCAGCTGAGCCGGCGCACCACCTGTGTGGAGCAAAAGGCGGGCTGCCTAAAGAATCATGAAAAACGTTTTGTGAAGTGTGCTAACAATGCCGTGTACGAGATTCCCCTGTCATGCGGCAAAGTCTACATCGGCCAGACAGGGTGCTGCCTCAATGACCGACTCAGGGAACACGAAAGAAATCTTAACAATAAGGAGAGAAGTCACCTTGTTGACCACTGCTTGGCTTGCCCGCATTGTGAACCGCGATTCCGGTGTGCAAAAAATTCTAGGCAGAAGTAGAGAAAAAACGGCTCGCGAAATGCTAGAAGCTTTTTTCATTAAAAAAGCAGGTGAAGAGTGCGTGAGCGAAACCTCCATTGCGCTGTACAATGCTGAATTTCAATTTCTTTCTCGCCTGGTTTGAATTTTTTTGGTCATTGTGACTGTGCCCCTGCGCAGGGTGTTGATGTGTAAAGGAGTGGATCTTCCTTCAATAAAGCCGGTTGGTAGTGTGCGCCTGTCCTCGTCTGTTTCTCCTTGTTGTGTGTCGTGTTTAGTTGCGCTCTCACGATGGTTTCTATGTCAAAGCACCAACTCGCCCAACAGGAGTGGATCTTCCTTCAATAAAGCCAGTTGGTAGTGTGCGCCTGTCCTCGTCTGTTTCTCCTTCTTGTGTGTCGTGTTTAGTTGCGCTCTCACGATGGTTTCTATGTCAAAGCACCAACTCGTCCAACAGTCAACTCTTCTGTAGTAGCCGACAGGACGCTACCGCTAAGCTGTTTGAAAGACAACCTCTGTTGCGAAAGGTTCTCAATCGCTAGAGAAACTTTCTGCAAGGAAACGACTGGCATTTGTTAGACTGGCGCTCCACCAGAGCATATTTCGAACGCGCAATCAAACGCCTGCACAAAGCAGCCAGCTGCACAGCTCCACCGACACAATATTGCCGACACCGTCGCTCTCGCCAGTACAGTCGCTAGCACCACCACACGGCGCCCGCTCGAAGCGCGCGGCCGCGTGCCTCCAATAGAAATGTTAGCGACGTCCCAGACAGTTTTTGGGTGCTTGGCAGCGTTAGCTTCAGTCGAAGCAGGTCGACGCCACGTGGGGGGAGTATGGCGTGCTTACGGCTGTACATGCTTAATGGGTGAAATGCTGAAATGCATGTCTACTTGCTTTTGCGGGTAACTGCATGCAAAAATAATTTGATACGGTTGAAATTTAGGTGGCATCTCTTGTATGTTCCTCACTATCTACTGTTCTGAGGAAGGAAAACCTCGACTGTGCAATTTCCATCATTCTATTAACATTCCAGCCGTTGCTGTTCTGTGACGTGTCAGATTTACCTAACTTACACCTAAAAGCATTCAACACCGGCATTTTGGCGTTGTAAGAAGTTATGGTGACGATTTGTTGGAACGGTAGTCCTACCTTTAAGAATTAGTTCCTCAGTTTGGTTGTTTGGCGTTATGAGGAGCACATAGCAGATTCTTGGCGAATGTATATGTACTGCTAGCGCTTCCTTATTGGGCGCAATCACCCGCCGTGGTTCGTCGATAGGCATTTCTTAATGAACATAAATACATCAATGTTTTGTATTTTTTCATGTCTAAAAGTCCGAGCACAAATCTGCTACAAACATTTTGAGCTTAAATTATCAAATTAGGAAATCTTGTAATGAATTTCGTATTTTCTATGCCCAGCAGTGATGCCTAAAGCGTTTTGGAAAAGGAAGCGAAGCAGGTCGCCCTGAACATGAGGCTTCTGGCGGTCACAGAAGACATCAAGCTGAAACGACGACAGAAAAGATAAAGAGAGAAGTCATTTTTCAGTTCCAAACTACTGTGCAAGCCTCCTGTTTTTGCCCATGGACATGTGAAAGTGCATGTTTTCATCCTCAATGCATCCAATAACATAAAAAGAAGAATTACATGAGGTCCGTCATGCAAAAACACACCAGACTGGCTCTTACCAAAACACGCCAGTCCGGGTACTGCCACAACACACCAGTCCGAATCACATCGGAAAATCGGTCGTATACGCCTGACCCGCCACAACCGCCAGAAACCGTGTCTGAATTCCCGCTCTGGCGGAAACGGGAAAAAATACGCCAGACACTGACTGGTGTTTCTTTCTACTGAGGCGCCTGCGTGGCTTCTCCAGGTGGTCCGGTATCTGGTCAATATAGGCAAGAGGCCTGCCCGGCCTCTTGCGTAATCGCCTTGAAGAGGGAGGGGGTTGCAATCTGGCAGCCGGTTCCATATCACCGATGATTGGTTGTTTTGCTTGCCACTAGATCAAGTGAAAAGAGGCTGTGGTTTGCTTTCACTTCCGCATGAACGCGCCGCAAGCAGCCGCAGGAGCGCGTAGGCCAGGTGCTGGCGTGTTCCCTTTCGTAAAAATTGACAGTGTACAAAGAAGGAATGGATAACTTAGCTAGACAATGTGGCTAGACAATGTTCGTCGGATGCAAAAAGAGGGGTGTTGTGTACAATCTGCCATTGTCATGTGCTCTCACGTATGTCGGACAGTCGGGGCGGTCTGTAAATGTTCGACTCCGTGAACATCATTCTTCATTAAAAGGCAGGCCAAGTAGCCACCTGTCCCTTCACTGCGCAGAGTGCAAGTGTCGCTACCATACTATTTCAAAACAACGAGCAAACAGCTAGAGAGGTAGCTGAAGTTTTTTTTCGTTGCAAGCTACGGTGGTAAATGCATAAGCCACCCATCTTTATCTGAATCGGATAAGGAACTAGGTTTGCTGGTATCAGCGCTGTAAAATTGGACAGTGAAATGCGGATTATATTTACTTTTTGTGTTGTTGGACGGAGTCATTGCGCATGACCTGTTGTTTCATGTATATATTTTCTCTTTCCGAAAACATAAACGTGAGTTGAAAGTTAGCGCCTGTGTCGTCTTGTCGCTTGTGTCCGTGTGTCTTTGCGCTATTTTACAGTGCCTACTTCTATACTTCTGCATCAGCATGCGTTCAAGGAACGGAATGTGCATATCTTTGGAAAGGAGTTCCTACAGGTACAGAGCAAGCCTCTCTCATTGTAGGATTGTTTTAGAACAAAACAGAGCTGTACAGTTCATATACAGCTTAGTATGAAGGATATTCGTTGTTTGCTTTTACATTGAAGAAGTACACGAACGACGAATATCTTAGTAAATGCAGCAGCCAAGCATTTGTGTCCACGAAGAGGCTTTCTACAAGAACTCTCCTGAAGAAGCTTGTAGAAAGGCAGAAGCCTCGATGGTGGATGTTTTGCAGGCGATGATCCTGCAGGTCAATATTAGGATCTGGATGCAGTCCTCTCTTCCTGAAGAAAAAGGCGCAGATGCTCGTTTGTGGATTGAGGCTGAATCCATTTTCGTTTGCCCATTTTGAGGCCTCATTGAGATCAAGCGAAACTTGCCTCGGGCAATTGTCGAGGTTGCAGGATTTCAAACCTATCTGAACATCATCAACGTACGTCGAGTAAATCATATTGCGTAGGATACATATTGCGTAGCAAACATATTGCGTAGGATATGCACGGGATACTGTTTTATGATGAAAAACGTGCAGCTGAGCACACCAGCATGTGGTACTCTGCTTACCTGGACAAACGGCCGTAAGAAAACGTTACCCTGTAAAAAACAGAACGTGCGAGTCGACATGTACCTCTCATTTAGTTCAACATTTTACCACAAATGTCCCATTCTATGAGATCTGTCATTATTGCAAACGCCTATGTAGTATCGTACGCTTTTTCTATGATAAGAAGGGCAGAGAAAAAATGTGGTTGATCCCTCTCATAGTGGAATTGGTATAACACAGGACAGTGAAGCGTGTCCCCAGAGAAGTCCTTGAATCTTTAATGCACAATTATGTACGATATGTATTGGTGTTTAGTGGCGACAGCACCCTTAGACGTTGACGCAGTCATGTTGAGGCCTGGTGACGCCTGGCGCACACAAGCAGCGCGCCTCGCGACCGGGACACATTTTTTCGGAGACCCTGCATTGCTCGCAACGGAGCATCGCGCAAATCTCACATGAACCACAGGCGTTCCCAAAACCGCGCAAGCGAAACGGAACGAGTTTTCACGAAATTGTTTTCTGAACTCACGCTCCGCTGTAGCGAAGGGTGCATGACTTATGGGTCGGCGACCGTCCTGTGGATGTGCTTGTCATGCGGCGTCGTGTTGCCGAGCAGCGTCCTGCTGGTGGGTTGCTTCGGTGAAGGTACTGTATGGCAGCCAGTTGGCTTGCGATGCGCTCAACTTCGGAAACGCGAAATGCAGAGTTCACAGCCTTAGTCGTGAACGCGCGAAGGCTCCTGGCGTGTCTCTCGCTGCACCAAACTCACTGGAACGACATTCGCACTTCGGCGCAGTTGTCTTTCGGCGGCGCTTATGCAGCATTGATGCGAAACAGACGAGCGCTAAGAAACGGGGACATAGACGAGATGCACACAGGACAGGCGCTCAAAGTCCTGTGTGCCTCTCGTCTATGTCCCCGTTTCTTAGCGCTCGTCTGTTCCGCATCAAGTATAAACCAACTCGCCCTAGCACACATCTTGCTTATGAAGCAGTTCTAGTAGTCGGTGCCCTCGGACTCGTATCAGTACATGGCGGAGAAACACCGTTGCTGAATATGGAAGCTACACACGCTAGACATCACGAACGGCAAAGCACTTGACCGCGTCGTCACCAAGTCAAATCGCTCGTGTCCTCCGAGGTTTGTTCCAGGAACGTTGTCGGAGCTCATTGCGGTGGCCACGCTCCGCTGTGCTGAGTATTGCCAACGCCACCTAGGTGGCATTAGAGCGCCCCGATGCCAGCATCCGTTCAAATAATGACATCATCACACCGTAGCGTAGTGCTGAGGCCACCTAAGCGTTCTCTGTCGGTGCTGGTTAGTGTCATAATGCTGTACTTCTCTTCTGCGCTCGTAGGTGGCATCACCACCCCGACAAACCAAGAGCCCATGTACAGAGAGGAGTGTGAGATATATAAGGCGCGTCTGAAGTACGCTTCCCGTATGCGCCGGTGGCATAATTGGTTAACCACCCGTTTTCTATCACCATGGACCGAGAGGTCGTAAGTTCCATTCCCGGGTCTTACGAATTTTGGAAACTATTTCATCTAGTATATTTCTTTTTATTCTGTTATTGTACATTTTAACAACGTCACATCCGTGACGGAAGTGCGTCAGTGGAGTCTTGGTGGACGCCGGCATAAAACACTTTCGTGTTGAAAGAATGGTTTAATGATGAAAGTATCACAAGTGTGCCAATCCGTATGAGGTGGTCAGTGGTGTATCGACGTTCTGGAAAGCCGTAGTAATGTGAATAACCAACTGCTCTGGTCCCACGAAATGTTGCCGGCAGTAGTTTATGATTTTTCTGACAGCTTACAGAGGCCACTTGTTAAATTTACACGTCTGCAGCTCTAAGCAAAGGATGGATGCTTGTCCTCTTTATGTAGAGTACGTACACTAGGCTATTTCCACAAGTAGGAAATACTCAGGGAAACCATTGGGCATCATAAAGGGAAATGAGAGTTTCCTGTGTTGCGAAAGGTAGGCGTACCGACATTTCACTGGTGGGAACCTAAACAAGATTTGTTGCAGCAGTTAAGCGACGCCTGCAACTCAGCTAAGGAGAAGCGTTCATTTTGTGCTTTGCATTTCGCACATTTCTGTTCTGCTTTTTGTGAATATATTGTTCCTTTTTAGGGGCAAAGCTCCTTAAGCCGTGGGTCGTGCGCCCCCCTTTGTATGTAGCCACCTCTCGTTTAAGTCTTATATATGATGAATATATTTAGGGGCGAAGTTCCTTATGTCATTACCTCGGCGGTCCTCGGTTGTCCATGCACTCTGAGTAGCCAGCAGGTACTGGATTTCGACCTCCAAGGAAGTGCCTGTGTGAGATGTCTCCTGTGCGTGATTAAACAATAAAAAAATTCACAACGTACATGTAAAATAAAGTGAGCTGCGAGTCGCCATTACTCTCATCGACCCTTTAGTATAAATGCGCCCGATCTCACGTCGTTGATGATGTACTGCGCAGAATTCGCGGAAGATTACCGGTTTACCGCATTCACTCCGTGGATATGGTGTCGTCATCTCCAGTTCTCGTCTCATTTCCGAGAGGGCGCTGTCCTAACAACATGCGTACAATATGGCGGTTGGGTGAAGGTACGCTAGATGGCGTTGGCGGTGCAGCTGCTCTTCGATTGCGCGGACCCCCCGTACGAGTGCGCTTGTCGGATCGTGCTGCTTGGCGGACTATGGACGACGACCGGTCGTTGAAGTTTGATTAAAATTTCACACACACTATCGCTTTGATTACTGCTGGGCGAAACCACTGAAGATTTCACGGTGTAACCATGATTGCTTCAGTCACCATAACTCTCATCGACCCTTTAGTATAAACGCGCCCGATCTCACGTCGCTGATGATGTACCGGGCAGAATTCACGGAAGATTCACGGTTTACCGATGAACCTCCGCAGCTTCGCCCACTCATCATCATTCACTCCGTGGATACGCTGTGTTTTTTGAAAAGTTTCTAAATGGTACGAGAAGCTGGAGACATGTTCGAAATGTGCGCCCAAGAAGTGTTTAATCTTCTATGGCAGGGGTCACAAACTGACCTCAGCTAGCAAGCCGCAGTCCCGAAATTTAGTCCCGCAATGGCCGGGACAGTGAACAAGCTAAAGTGTAAGAAGGAAGCATTTCCAATAAATCATGTATTGATCTTTGCTGAAATCGATTTCATTTGGCGTCAGGTTTCGTGAAACATCGACACTTACCTCGACATTGGCTCAAATCTTGATGCCGATTGTGGAATATGCCATTCTTCGTTCCACGGTTATGTTTCCACAAATGATAACCACGTTGGGTGCCTCACGAATAAAAAAATGCTTGAGAACAGTCATATCTGTGCAGCTTAAATGAACAAAGCGTTATCCATAGCAATAAGGGAGTAAATATTGATTGTGTCAGTTAGCAAGGTCACAAACATTTTATTCCTTATGAAGCCGCGGACCGCAAGCGAAACGTCGGTGGGCCACATGCGGCCCATCGTTGGGTCACATGCGGAACCCTGTTCTAAGGTGTCACGCTGAATGTTAACTGAGTGAGTGGAGGTGTTGCTCACCCGCGTAGCATATTAACCCTGTTCCAGACTTTAGGTTCGTTTGTATGCGAGTTCATTCCTGACAAAACTTCTACCAGTGCTGTTTTGGAGCCTGGCTACAAGTCCTCCTTCCTTGTGATTTCACAATTTTAAAATTCATTAGGTTCTCCACTGTCGGAGAATCTCGAAGCAACCTCCACGCTGTGTCTTGCTTGTTGCGCGCTTTCCTGCATTCATCGTTCCACAAGAAGGGCGTCGTTCAGAGCTTGGACTTCTCTCTTTCGAGAGAGAGATTCGAGAAAGAAGAAGAAAATAAAACGACGCTATTTTCTGTTCCCCGCCGTGGGGGGCACGGCTCAGCGCCTTTAGGGATGGGGAAGGGGAAGTAAAGATGATAGAAAGAAAGAGAGAAGATAGCGAGAAGGGGTAAGTGCGTGACAAGAGAGTGTCTTGTCAGTGCAGGCATGGAGGACGAAGCCAATAGGGCGTCGAGTTCCGCAGGAACCGCAAACTTGAGAAAGGCTCGAAGGCTGCTATCCGGGACCGTGCGGGAAAGGTAATAATAATAATATTTGGGTTTAACGTCCCAACACCACCATATGATTATGAGAGACGCCGTAGTGGGGGGGGCTCCGGAAAGTTTCGCCACCTGGGGTTCTTTAACGTGCACCTAAATCTAAGTACACGGGCCTCAAGCATTTTCGCCCCCCATCGAAAATGCGGCCGCCGCGCCCGGGATTCGATCCCGCGACCTGCGGGTCAGCAGTCGAGCACCTTAACCACTAGACCACCGTGGCGGGTCGGTGCGGGAAAGAGGAAGTCCTCCACAGTTGTGGCAGGGAGACTGAGCAGGCGGTAGCGGCGCGTCATCTCGCATCGTTCACCGGCCAGAGCAGGGCAGGAGCCGATGATATGCTCCAGCGTTTCTTCGGCACCACATCTGCGGCACGCAGGGGATGAAGATCGACCCTTGGTGCACATGCGCGCATTAGGCCAGGTGCTGCCGGTCCGCAGGCGAAGCAGCAGCCACCGCTCGAGTGTCTCCAGGCCAGTCTCCGGTAAGGGTGGCGGTGGATTACCGCTTGCCACCCGCCTGTCAGGTTGAGCCTTTGGTAGCAGCTGCCGTAGGCGTTGTCGGGAGTAGTCCGAGAGGGCTATCGCCTTGGTGACTGGGGTGTCGCCGTGGTTAGCTGCCTTTGCGGTGGCGTCGGCCTCCTCGTTCCCAGCGATCCCAACGTGGGAAGGAAGCCAGTGGAGGGACATGCGCACACCGCTATCTCTGATAGCGGTTAGCTTGGCGTGGAGTAGCGCGAGGGTGAGCCCAGCTTGGACTGGTTGCAGCAGCGTTTGCAGTGCTGGCCGGGAGTCGCAGAGGATCGCCACGGGCTGCTGGGGTGTTGTAGCAGCGAGGTACTCGGCTGCCAAGTGAAGGCCAGCCATTTCAGCTGCAGTGGAGCTGGCTCTTGATTGATGCTCTCGTGAGTGCCTTTCGAAGCTTGGCCAGCTCTCCTGATTGATGCCGCCGCTGTCCTGACTGATCAATCAGGACAGCTGTAGCACACTTCACACCATCTTCAATCGTTAAACAAACATCTCAACCAACACTACGTGAGTGACAGTCCGGAGCCGTTCCCAATTGGCTGAGTCGAGCTTCCGGCGAGGGGCCTGCGTGAGATGCTTGTTTTTGTTTGGCGAAAGAAGGATTATAGTAAATTAGTCACTTCCATGAGTGTTATTAGGAACATTTAATTTAAAACGGGTTATAGCGACGGTGACGACTGCTGAGATCTATGAAAGAATATGATTTGCTTGCGACGCTAATATATCTGGGCTCCTTTGTATGCGAGAGATATAACCTACGGAATAAAACTGAAGCAACACTGCAGTTCGGCCTAGTTGGAACAAATTCATTCTTCACTGACTCGCGCAAGCGCACATGAACAAGGGACCTACAAGGACAGGCGCGATCTAACAACTCTATTTGTTAGATCGCGCCTGTCCCCGTAAGTCTCGTCTTGTCCCTGTGTGCTTGCTCGAGTCAGTGAAGAACTAAGGAATAAGCTCTTCAATAAAACGTCCTAGAGCGCCACAGCGAGAGTTGCCCCACAGAACAATGTGCGCATTAAAAGTCACATAATCATATCGGGCTCTGGAGGCGCACCTCCTAATGTTTCTAAATAGCATTTGTGGAGCTTATAAAGCGGTGGTATGTACAGTGAGCAAATGTTATTGAGCTTGTTTAAAAGAACTCGGAGGGCAACTGCCTCAAGAGATGGTCGAAGCGCTAACTGTGTGCACGCTACACCTCTGTCTAATATAATTGCTACGCTACCACAGCACGCCGCAGCATCAGCGCAATCCTTTCGCAAAGTAGCGTAGGGATGGAAAAAAAATTGTGCGGTAGAATTTAGTACTGCACAGAGCACTTTTGAATGGAGCTTGTGGATGAGTTTCCGTTCATTATTCAGGTTTGTTTCTACATATTACACTGGAAATGGTGTTGTGTGCACTCCAATATAGTTACAACTGTTAACGTCTTAACAGCCGGCACGGCCAAAGATCCGCACCGGTCTATCGGCACCAGAGCGTCAAACGTCGAGTACATTGCGTCCTAAGAGGCACACGACGCCCGTACGCGCCAGCTGGTAGTTGGAGATTTTAACCTCGCCTGGTGAGACGAGGCCTTGACACCCGATGACCACAGAGCATGCGCGCTCTCTTCATAACTCCGCGGCAAAGACAAAACCACGGCCACCTCGGGCGCTCGCGCCACAGCCAACGGCTTGCCCTGCGTGGGCGGGGCAGTGGCGGTGGCCACTGCGATGCTGCCCCCCTAAGGAGCCGCAGCAGCAGACCTTATGTTATGAAATAGTGATATCTTCGTCGCTTCCCTGAAGTACGCCTTCTCTCTTACTTTCATTAAATCTCCGGCTACCAAAGTGGCCAGACACATCGGCTACATGAGTGGCACCTCATGTAAGCTCGACTCGTGGCAAGCCGCGCCATGTACAGTGAGTGCATATCCCCTGGCTCGACCACGTTCGGTAGTGTACTTGCGACCTGAGCTACAACGCGCACGCATAAAGGAGTGCTGACACAGTTTTGAGACACCCGAAAAGGCACATTTTTCTTTTTCACGTATGAACAACCAACACTCTCCACACACCGGAGCCAGACATCACGTATAAAATATTAACGAGATAGCGTTAAAGAGCTCGTTTCGCAGAAATGTCGGCGTCGGCGTCGTTGGTTGTGAGCGAAAAATCATCATTTTGTCCGTGACCGAAAAATCGAGAATGATGCAAATGAAATAAATAATACAAATTTCCGGGGTCCAAATGAGGATCGAACCCGGGTCGTCTGCGTGGCAAGCAGGTGTTCTACCACGCAGCCACGCTTCTGCTTGTGATTGCATATAAAATAACTTCCTCTGCTTGGAATTGCAGTGAAAATAATTTTCATGCTTTGAAAACACGCGCGTCCAGTGTACAGGCGTCACAATACAACATTTAATATCGCAGTAATATTGCGTGCTACAAGCGTGCATAGCCATCGGGCGTCAGAAGATATGAATATCATAACGACATTGTGGCTCAAAGCTGTGTACCCATTACAAAAGGCACACACGTTACTTCGCGTATTCCCTTAAGACGACGTAGTGGGTGCATAGCAACTTCGAAAACATTTACCGCATTTACCGCGCATAATTGTTCGTGGTTTAAAGCATGCTACGCCTTACATAGTGTGCACTAAGGGATTGAAGTACGGACTACGGACATGATATCGCTATCGCGTTCAACTCTTAAAGGCGAAGCTTAAGGGTCCCCCCAATTTTTTTACTTCCATTTTCAGGTTTTATCTACATGCTATCGCAGCCGCAATGGACATTATCACAAGTCAAGACAGTTCACAGGGTTTGCGAAATCTGCGTCCTTCATGGAGCCTAAATTGTTGACATCATATCAGAGTCTGTGGACGCGGATTCGTTCGTTGTTGCTTACGTGAACCACGCGCGACTGACAGCAATCTGACAGCTGTGGCTAGTATGCGGCGAGTTGAGTTTTCCCATGACGTCAGACACATGTTGACATGTCACATCGAAGCCGCCCCCTCTTTACCGAAACCGAGAGTGCGTTTAAGTGCGGAGCACTGACGGAGACCAGGCTGTCGTATGTTGTATGCGGTCGTATGCTGTGATTGTATGCTGTGGTCGTCGTTTGGCGTAACGCTTAAAGAGCCACGTATAGCATAGCCAGCTGTAGCATATTGAGCGCGCACTCGCGACAGAAAGAAATCTTCTTCCTCTTGTCCTTGGAGCGCCTGATGATAAAAACGGACACTACTGTTATGTCATGGGAAACACGATAACAAAAACTACGTATAAAAAGTCATAGCGGAATAAAGCGAGAAAATAAAAAAAAGAAACGAATAGAGATAAAAATAGGCAGTAAAATGGAAATAAAGGAAAATAAAGAGAAAAAGAAAAAAAAAAGCTGGAAAAGAGAACTACAAACAGAGGAGGAAAGAAGGAGAAAACTTACAAGAAGCACAAAAAAAAAGCTGCCCAGCTCCACACATCGTTGATTACTGGCACCAATAGGGTGCACCTGCCTTAATTTTTTTTAGGGCATTGGTATTAAAATATGATCAATAGATTCCCAACAACAGCGCTACTCCTTTTAGGGTTTTCGACACCAGTGTTTTAATTTAGTACCACGATGCGAAAATGTTTATAATTCGTGTCAGTACTCCTTTAAGGTAGTCGGTTTCATGGGTGCCCTCGAGTGTTTTGCTGTGACGGTGCGGCTCCATGGTGTGGACGCGACCATCGCCTCTCTTGATATGCGTTCTGGACAGCGGTGGAACGCCATCGAGTTGCTGCAGCTGAAGGCACAACTCGGTAGCGACTTACTCATATGTGTTGGCATTAACGCTAATCACACCATAATGGAAGTCGCACCTTGAGGTCTCAAGGGAGGAATCTGGTGGCAGTCATCCATCAAATGGGTCTGCAAGAAATGAACACCGGGTCCTTCACTTTTGTCCGAAGAACACGCCGACCCTCGTGCAGCCCTATCGACGTCAGCCTGGCCAGTGAATTATGCAGGTACGACTGGGCAACACTGCCCGACTACTAATATTGAGGCCATCGTCAACACACCTGTGGGACTGAAAATCCGAGAACAAAGCAGTGCAGTACAATCGATAGGAGAGCTTTCCAGTAGCAGCCAGCTCCAAGACGCCCTGGAGGAACATCACCTCCTCACTTTGCTAGCAGCAGCAGCGCTGGCAACAATAATCCAGCCCAGGTTGCCAGATGACTATGGTGTGCCACACCTACACCTGAATTTACGGGCTGCCAGATAAAGGGCTCAGAGAAGGTAACTAAACGCCTTGTCCGATAGTCATCACACAATCTTCAACCTTGTCAATGCGGTCTGTCGCCGACATGTGAACCCTCGTACACGGCAGAGGTGTCAGGGTATCTACCAATTTGTGAGCCTGGGAGGTGACACAAAAGCATGGTGACTTCTATGAACCCTTCTTTGTTGGCCAGCGGCACGGCAACCCGGCGTTGTGGTGGCCTCTGCTTGGGAATCAGTGAGCAAGAACTGGTGGAACGGCCGGCCGACCGCTTCACGCCGCACCGCCTCAGCCCACGCCGTGGCCATGACAACCACGCCTGCTCCGGATCCGGCGCAATGTATCCGCCCCGTCTAGAATTCAGTCAAATTGCAGCTCACTTACAGGAGCCCATTTCCGAGCACGCCCTCAAGGCTACGCTGGCCGGACCCACTGCGGACGGCTTCATATACCAGATGCTGCGTAACCTTGATGTAGAAGCACAACGACACCTGTAGAGGGCATTCAATGACTGCTCGCAGAGCGGCACCCTACTACAGCTACAGTTGTGAATCCCTAACGCAAATAATGATGTGAAGTAACCATTACGACATAGTTCTTCCTTATGCAAGTTGGCGAAGTACGCACTACGCGTCCATAAGGCGGCCCGAGCTCCTGCGCGCCTGCGCACTTTGTTGGTGCTGTCGATAATCATAATTATTTCTGTGTGCTTTACAATTGGTGGAGTCCGCCTCGGTGGATCAGTGGCTAGGGTGCTCGGCTACTGACCCGAAGGTCGCGGGTTCGATCCCGGCCGTGGCGGTCGCATTTCGATGGAGGCGAAATGGTAGAGGCCCGTGTACTGTGCGATGTCAGTGCACGTTTAAGAACACCAGATGGTCAAAATTTCCGGAGCCCTCCACTACGGCGTCTCTCATAATCATATGGTGATTTTGGGATGTAAAACCCCAGATATTATTATTACAATTGGTGGACTTAAATCAACCACACGTACATTGCGAAGTTCACACGTTTTGAAGCCTGGTGTGATTATGCAATTCGGCGAAGAAATATTCCCTGTGTTAATAAAACTCCTTGCAGGTACATACCAGTCTTGCAGGGTTTTAATTCGAGGCAATTCCGGGCCCCGACGTGACTCTGTGGTAGAACGGCTACTTCGAGCAGATATTCTACCACAGAGCAACGCACTGTTTTGGGGTTGCTTCCCACTCGAATGACAGTTTTTATAACTGCATGATTTTCATCTATTTCCAATTTTCGCTCACCAAAAACGGCGATTTTTGCTCACATCCAACGATGGTAGACGCAGACGCCTACACCGTGATTATCGCGAAAGGATCTCCTTAACGCTGTCACGTTAATAAGTCGTTTATAGTTATAGCCACCAGGCTACCTTTTCTGTCATGTTGCCTTCACATGGAATTATACTGTAACGATGGAATGATTTTTATTTACAAGGTGAGATATGTTAGTGCAGCGCAAGGGAGAGGACGAACGGTCAGCCCCACGACTGCTCGCTTCGCGCGCGTTCTTCTCCTTCCTCTTCTTCTTGGCTCCAGCGAACTGCAGCTGCGTGACAATTTCCCCGGTTGCAGACGAAGCTCTCCGAGCGAGTTACGTAGGCCGATGGTGGTAATGCTTCAGCCGGGCAACGTGCACTGGTTGGGTTCGACGTGACCGCCGGTTGTCAGAGGTCACTTTAGCGACGATGAACGTGACGTCACTTAATCGTCGCAATATGACGTATGGTCCTGTATACCTGGCCAAAATCTTCGTGTATAGTCCTTTTTTTCCGCATAGGCGTCCAAAGCAAAACATAGTCTCCAGGGGCAAATGTGGCAGACATGTGTCGAGAGTCATAACGATTTTTGGCACGGTCTTGTGAGGAAATAGTCCTGAGGCGAGCCAATCTACGAGCTTCCTCAGCACGGCATAATGTCCGGGCTATTGCGAAGTCTTCGTGTGTAGACCAGGGAAGTATTGTGTCGATGAAGCTTTGGGGATGGCGAGCGTAGAGCAAGAAAAAAGGCGCATACCCCGTGACTTCGTGCTTCGCCGTATTGTATGCGTACGTAACAAACGGCAAAATAGAGTCCCAATTTTTGTGGTCATAGGACACATACATGGCAAGCATGTTCGTCAAGGTGCGATTCGTGCGCTCAGTGAGGCCGTTTGTTTGAGGGTGGTAAGGTGACGAGTGCCGATAATCAGACCCACAAAGGCGTAATAATTCCTCAACAACATCCGCTGTGAACTGCCGTCCCCGGTCACTAATCACAACACGCGGAGCACCGTGACGAAGAATGACGGAGTGTAGCAGGAAGAATGAGACGTCAGCTGCTGTAGCCGAGACGAGTGCTGCCGTCTCAGTATACCGCGTCAGGTAGTCCACGCACACTATAATCCAGCGACACCCAGTAGATGACTTAGGTAAGGGGCCAAGCAAGTCAACGCCGATCTTTTCAAAGGGGAGGGTGGGTGGTTTAACTGGCTGCAAGGCACCCGCCTTAGGCGTTGTTGGTTGTTTGTAACGTTGACAAATAGCACAGCTGGCGACGTACTGTTTTGTTGTCTTCCAGAGCTTGGGCCAGTAGAAACGCTGACGTACTCGGTGCAGCGTCCGAGCAAAGCCTAGGTGGCCTGATGTGATGTCATCGTGCATGGCGCGAAGGATGTCGGGTCTAAGGTTCTGGGGCACGACGAGGAGGAGTGGAGCACCTTCAGCTGAATAGTTCTTCTTATACAGTAAACCTGCGGACATGGTGAAAGGGGAACTCCGTGGTGTTGACCGAGCGGCATCAAGAAGAGTCCTAATGGAAGGGTCTTGTTCCTGTTCACGCTTGAAGGCCGCGGCATCAGGAAACTCCGTGGATATGGCAAAAAGATATTCGTCCAAGTCATCGTCCCCATCCCGAGTGCTTGCTGACGGAAGTCTAGATAAACAGTCAGCATCGGTGTGACAGCGACCACTTTTGTATGTGACCGAAAAGTCGTATTCTTGCAACCTTAACGACCAGCGAGCTAAGCGGCTGGTGGGGTCGCGCAGTCCAACCAACCAGCAAAGTGAATGGTGGTCGGTGACTATCCTGAAGCGACGGCCGTACAGGTATGGTCGAAACTTTTGAATGGCGAACACGACCGCGAGGCATTCCATTTCGGTGACAGTATAGTTCCGTTCTGCCTTTGTGAGTGTACGGCTTGCATACGCGATCACTTGTTGGCGTCCACTGTGTATTTGTACAAGTACCGCTCCAATGCCCACACCTCTAGCATCGGTGTGAAGCTCAGTTGGTGCCTCAGGATCAAAATGGCGTAAAATCGGAGCAGAGGTAAGTAAAAATTTTAGCTCGCTGAACGCAGATTCACACTCAGCAGTCCATGCAAAAGGTGTGTCCTTGTGAAGCAGCGACGTGAGTGGATGAGCTAGACGTGCAAAGTCCTTGATAAAACGGCGGAAATACGAGTACAGTCCAAGGAAGCTACGAAGGTCTTTCACCGTCTTCGGTTGCTCGAAGTCACGAACTGCAGCAAGCTTCCCAGGGTCGGGACGGACACCTTCCTTGTCGACAAGGAAACCCAGGACAAGCGTTTGACGTTCACCAAAGTGACCCTTTTTCGAATTAAGAACCAATCCCGCACGGCGGATGCAGTCGAGAATGACTTCAAGCCGTTGGTTGTGCTCGTGGAATGTCCTGCCGTAAATGACCACGTCGTCGAGGTAGCACATGCATATTTCCCATCGGAGTCCGCGAAGGATCGTGTCCATGAATCGCTCGAAGGTCGCCGGAGCGTTACACAGACCAAAGGGCATTACGTTAAACTCAAAGAGGCCATCCGGTGTAATGAAGGCGGTCTTCTCTTTGTCTTGAGGGTTCATAGGTATTTGCCAGTAGCCTGAGCGCAAGTCGACAGATGAGAAGTACGAGGCGGAGTGTAAGCAGTCGATGGCATCGTCTATTCGTGGTAGTGGATACACGTCCTTTTTTGTTACTGCGTTTGGGCGTCTATAGTCGACGCAGAATCGCCACGAATCATCTTTCTTCTTGACCAGTGTAACTGGGGCTGCCCAAGCACTACAGGACTCTTGAATGACACCCTTCTGCAGCATTTCCTTTACTTGATCGTCAATCACTTTCCTTTCGGCGGGAGAGACGCGATAAGGCTTTTGTCTAATGGGGGCTGCTGCCCCAGTATTGATGCAGTGGTGCACGCGGGATTGTTGTGGAGAAGGCAGAGGCTCAGGTTGTGCAAAGTCGAAGACGGTAGCATAGCGCGCAAGAAGCTCTTGGAGCACGCGTTCGTCGGACGAGGGGAGCGATTTGTAAATCATGCTCTTGAACTTTGACGGGTGGTCAGAGAGTGGCGAAGTTTTGTCGGCCGTGACAGCAACTGCACGAATACTCACAGCGGTATCTTCTTCGAAGTAAGCTAGCTTCAACCCAGCAGGTAGAAGAACCGACTCGGAAGACACGTTCACTGTCCACACGTGAGCAGAGCCGTCGACGAGCTTGACAAGTGAACGAGGCACGATAAGCTGCTTCTTCAGTGTGTTAGAATAGTCCGGCTCAATTAAACCACAGGACAAACCCTCATGGGGGCGAGATGAAGTCACTTTAACAAACTTTGCTGTTTCCGCAGGCAAAAGCACATCATCGGACACGGAAAATACCTCAACTTGATCGTACGGCATATCTTCAAAAGCATGCGGTAATGTATCAGTTCTCATAGAAATTTCCCCAGCTCTGCAGTCTAATGTCGCTGCACAGTCCCGCAAAAAAGTCAATGCCAAGAATTACATCATGAGTAGCACGTGCTAATACGGTGAATTCAGTTTGAAACGCCTGTTCGCCCACGGTGACCAAAACTGAACATACTCCAACAGGTCGCAACAGCTCTCCGCCAACACCACGAAACGAGGAATGCCCGTTCCAGGCAAACATAACTTTCTGTCCTAGGCGATTCTTGAACGAAAGGGACATCACAGACACGGAAGCACCAGTATCCACCAAGGCTACAGTACTCACGCCTTCGACACAAACACACACTTTGTTCTTTGACATAATGACAGGAGGAGGAATTTGCGAAGATGACCGTCCTGCGACCTCACCTCCATCGGTCGCACCAGCTAGTTTCCCAGCTGGGGCGGTGTAGGCGGGCGGCGACTTGGTGATGGCGATCGACGGTTCCGGGTTGGCGGCGGAGTCAGGCTGCGGTCAGACACCGGGGACGCGTTCCTGGGCATGTATTCTCGAGGTGGCAGATGAAAAGGGGCAGATGCAGCAGACATTACTGATCCGCAGTATGTACATCGTTTCATTCTCTTCGCACGCGGGGGCCCGAATCGAAAAGGCGTGCTCATGGCGTAAACCAAATTCAGGTCTCCGTGATTTCATATTCCTTTGCCAAGCTCGAAGCTCGATTCTTATATTACGCAGGTGTTTTGAACAACACCGCGATTGTTCTTACTCATAGACGCTAGTAATATTTTATTTCATTCGCACGATACGTAAGCTCATCTACGATTGAATTTCGTGTTGATCAGACACCAAACCACAAAATAAATCACAAGATTCAGAAGCACAGATTTAGTTGCGAGTGTTAACGCTGTTAAATATCAAAACGTTGTTAAAATGGTCCTTGTTTATTGTTTTCAACTTTCCTTTTAACTGCAATGTTTTCTATTTTCAGGTTCGTCAAGGAAAAGTAAGCGAAATAACTTATTTTAATATGTACTCACCAAAACATATCATTTGTGCTTATAGTATGTGTTCCTACAGCGCCATGAAACGGCTACCAGTCAAAGCTAAGAACATCTCTGTCTTCGTTCATGAAATTAACGGGCTCCTACGACAACCCTTCTTGTTTAGCTATACACATAATGAAACATCTCCCGAATATAATACACATACGAGCATATCACAAACTCTTCGTTCTGCAGAGTTTATTTCTTTATTTCGGGTTTAATACAACGAACAGCGTGTTCTGAGCAGCGACGGCATGATGTCTATTTAAAACGTAATTGCTTCAGTTGTAAAAATCAGCAAATAAATGCTACCATAGGCCAACGGTGTATATTAGGCTTCACTGTACGCGAAAAGGCTAAGGTTCGTGGCATGAGCAGAAAAATGTATATAACAGATTGGTGATTTCTCGCACAATTCTCTAGCCAAGCGGATTCTAACGTTCGGAATATGAAAAAAACGCAGCGATTTTTGCGTCTCCTTACCAGCTCAGGCACTCATGAACTTATAGAGCATCTCCGCTGATGTGGTCAATGTCAATCCTGGTCCAAGAATGGCGTTCTATTAGGCTGGTACAGCCATTATTGGCAGTGCGTTGTCAATCCCGGGCCGTTCTTGGGCCAGGAACCGCCAATCTATTGCCGACATCGGGCCAACGTTTTGAGCTGCCTGGGATGACTCTATAGTGCTATATGCGCTGCAAATAATGATATTTCTAATATTTTGCTTGCGTCGCTGTTAGCATGATCACGATTATAAAAAAAACTCACTCTTTGTAAAATGGCTGTCAACACCAGGCGATGCTTGTCGATTTTTCATTGTTAAAAATATTTTATTAGAAAAGAAATTTTGATTTCACGCTATTCAGTAATATGGGCATGATATAAACATTAGCAGGAAAATTGCAGACATGAAATATACGACCTTCTGTGATCTTTCGTGGAATTTACCAGTGGGAATTGGCTGCTTAAATATCTGTATTGGCAGCACATGGCTATCAGTTTATTTTGTTAGTACATTATTTGCATATAACATGTATAGGTTGTGAGAAACAGAGATAAAATATAACAGTAGCATTGACTTACACGCCCAAAATTACCCTAACAACGAATCGCATTACTTAATGCATGCTTCTCTGACAGTGAATTAGCCGTAAAATATTTCGTCTCCACGTTCGCAGAAACCGAGTACCAAAAAAGGACAGTCAAGTCTCAACGTTCCCAGAAACTGAAAAAAAGAAGGCATCAACATGAATATTTATAGTGAATCCGCACCACACACTTAATGAAATTATTCCGCAATGGATCGTGCACAATGCGCAGAGGCTTGGAATAATGGATGTGGACAGCACCCTACATAGGGTGGCCTTTGAAGATTCTTGCTGAGAGAGCATATAGGGTACACTACCTTCACGTTAACCTCGAAGCGTCCATAGATTATGTATTGAAGATTCCTCGAAAACGCTATTTATTATCCAAAGAACACAATGCGACGTCAAAAGCTTGCTTATACAACGCTAAATTAAAATTATTAGGGTGGGAATATACTTCCCTGTGGGCCTTTCGCCGAACCACGCCAGTGGTGGAACTTTTGAAAGCATGGTACGGCATGAAAATGAACATTGCACGTAGAGCAAACAATCTTCGACATCTTCTCATATTGTTAACTTAAACGCCACTTTGTTCACTTAAACGACACCAGCCACGTTTGAAGGTTCATGGTCTTCTAAAAAAATGCAGTACTGATGAAAGCGGCACTTGGTCTGGTACACCTAAACTTTTTTTCGGTCACCTTGGAAGGTCTTCAGGGCACATGCGTTGCTGCCTTTTATTTTCAACAGCATCCCTTCGAAAATTGGCCCAGGAGCGAAGGCCTTGCTTTGCAGTTTTATGGTCATTGTGTATTGCATCACCATTTCAGCGAGCAATTATGCACAATGGTTCAATCTCGTCATCATTTTCCTCGCTGGAACAAAAGTTGTTTACATCATCAGGTTAAAAAAACGTGCAAATCTATTGCTTCTTCAACCGTCGAGCGCGTTTTCTTTCAGAGAAAGAGAAAATCGCATCCTGTGGATTGGCGTCGAGGAAGGCCCGTAGGGTAGTATCCCCCGTAGTGGGTACGAGCCATATGTATAGGAGCAAACAAGCAAACAAACATATATTCCCACTGCCCAATTACAATTCAAATGTCAATAACTTCAGTTTCCCGTTAAATTAGGATCTAAAAGTGGACCAGATAATAGCCCTACACAGTCAATGCATTCACTGACCTTTCTCACTGCGGCAAATACATTTATCTACGAATTATTGCAGATGGTGAAAACCCGCGCGATGATCTCCCGCTGAGAGAGAAAAGTGTCGGTGGCTCCCACGGAAACTGAGGCAGCTCGTAGCTGCTTGCCTTGGATTCGCTAAAATTTTGTCCAGTTCATTCTCAAACATCACTTCAGATGTAGCAACCGCCTTAGGGTGGAGGACTTGAGAGAACGAGATAGCGCCGCGTAAATTCGGTGGGAAATATGTTCCCTACGGGCGTTTAAGGGTTAAAGAAGAAACTTTCAGTGCTGGGGCTGCACGTCGGTTCAGACTTTGGTGAGTGAGCTTAGCAGAACCCTGCTGGCTAGGGCTGACACACTTCGGAGGGACAGGAATGAACATCAGCAATCTGTCGTTAAAGTTTCTTTAAGTACATGGCCTTGCTCAGCGAACCTTGCGTCTAGCAGACTCCAGAGACAGATATATGTTTTATTACCTTGAACTCTATTCTCTAAAACATTATTTGTGTTTTCAGTTTCACTTTTCTGGGAATGTGCATACCAGTAGAGTTGTTTCCTATTTGTGACAGCTAAAATAAAGTAGAGATATGGTGCAGATATTTTGTTGCACAATTGCCCAGAGTAGGAGCAATGAGTGTCATTAGCAAATGCCCACTGCTTCGAGCAGTTGTTGATCAACTCCAGTTGTTCACAACCTTGTCAATGCAGAGGTCGTTACATGTTTATAAGACGAATTTTATAGCATGATGACAGAAAAGCCCAGAAAATTCACAAATATTTTTATTTATTACAAAGTACAGTTCTGTTCGATCATTCGAATGTGCAAGCAAGTCCACGCCGGCGTATCGGTGTCCACACCCAAATACGGTCACCGGGTTGGTATCCCACGAAGCGTCGTCGAAGATTGTAGTGGCGGCTGTCGGTCGCCTGCTGATTCTTGATGCGTAGGCGGCCGAGTATTCGGGGTTCTTCGGCGCGCTGGAGGTAGACAGTCACGTCGAGGGTTTCCTCGTCGGTGACATTGGGTAACATTGCGTCGAGCGTCGTTGCCGAGTTCCTTCCAAAGACCAACTTGTACGGCGTCATCTCCTTCGTTTCTTCCACGGCCGTATTGTACGCGAATGTCACGTACGGAGGGATTGCATCCCACGTCTTGTGCCCGACGTCTACGTACATGGCAAGCTTGTCGGCGTTGGTCTTCTTTAGACGTTCGGAGAGGCCGTTGCTCTGTGTGGTAGGCGCGAGTCCGGGGGTGGCTTGTCTCGCTGTACCTCAGGATCGTCTGAGTTAGGGCTGCAGTAAAGGCCCTACCTCTATCGGTAATGAGGACCTCTGGGGCGCCATGACGTTGGACAATGTCCTCAACAAAGAACTTTGCTGCCTCGGCGCTGCCTTTGGGTAGGGCTAGTGTTTCGGCGTAGCAGGTGAGGTAGTCGGTAGCTACGACAATCCACTTGTCTCCGACAGTCGACGTCGGGAACCGCCCCGGTAAGTCCATGCCAATTTGCTGGAACGGCCGGCGATGCGGCTCGATGGGCTGCAGAAGTCCAGCTGGCCTAGTCGGCGGTGTCTTCCCACGCTGACAATCTCGTCAACGGTGACAACGGAAGTGAGGAGAGGCCAGCAGTACTATTCTTTTATTTACGCGAGCGTGCGGGAAACTCCAAGGTGTACAGCCGTGGGGTCGTCATGCAGAGCATCCAGAACTTCTGGACGTAACGCCGATGTTACAACGAGGAGGTAGTTGGCCCGAAGTGGCTAGAAGATTTTCCTTAGGAGAACGCCGTTCCGCAAGAAAAACAATGCCAGTCCTCGCTTGAATATCTTTGGAATAAAGGTGGCATTGGCCTCGAGGTATCCCACAAGGCCATTAACATCTGCATCGGGTCGGTGTCCTTCGGCAACGTCATCGGCGCTTAAGGTTCCCAAGAAGTAGCAACTGTCGTCGTCGTGCAGCGGCGGTGGGTCAACGGGGGCACGGGACAGGCAGTCGGCGTCACAGTGCTTTCGTCGGGACTTAGACACGATGGTAATGTCGAATTCCTGAAGTCGCAGACTCCATCGTGCGAGGCGACCTGAAGGGTCCTTGAAGTTTGCTAGCCAACACAAGGCGCTGTGGTCACTCACAACTTTCAAAGGCGTGGCGTAGAGGGAGGGGGGCGAAACTTGGATGTAGCCCAGATGATGGCAACGCACTCCTTTTCTCTTCTAGAATAGCTGGCTTCCTCCTTGGATAGCGACGGGCTAGCAAACTGATAACCCTTTCTAGTCCGTCAGTCTTCTGCTCAAGAATGGCGCCGAGTCCTACACTGCTTGCGTCGTTGTGTACTTCTTTATCGGCGTATTCGACGAAATGGGCTTGTTACGGGGGCGTCTGTAGGCGTCGTTTTAGTTCTTGAAATGTTTCCTCCTGCGGCGTTTCTCACTTGAACTTCACGTCGGTTCTGGAAAGGTTAGGAAGTGACTTGGCGATTCGGGCAAAGTTTTTGACGAACCGCCTTTAATATAGGCGCACGGGCCAAGAAATCGGCGCACGGCCTTCATGTCGGTGGGAGGCAGGAATGTAGCGATGGCGGCTGTCTTCTGTGAGTTGGGGCGTAAAGTGGACTTAGTTATCACGTCGCCCAAAAACATTAGTTCATCGTATGCGAAGTGGCACTTTTCTGGCTACAGGCTGAGTACAAAGTTCTTGATTGCTTGAAGTACTGCTTCAAGGCGCTGGACGTGTTCGCCAAGGTTCCAGGAAAACACAACGACGTCGTCGAAGTACACAAGGCGCTACTTCGAGCCTGCTAGTACTGTATCCATAACGCGTTGGAACGTCGCATGTGCCGAGCAAGGACCGAATAGTATGACCTGGAACTCGAACAAGCCATCCGGTGTTACAAAGGCAGTCTCTTCTCGGTCTCTCTCGTGGACTCCGATTTGCCTGTAGCCGGTGTTGAGAACCATCGATGACAAGTACTTCGTGTTGTGGAGCCGAATTAGGGTGTCGTCTAATCGTACACATGCTTTTTGGGGACTGTCTTCAAGCGCCGATAATCGACGCAGAAGCATAGGGTTTCGTCCTTCTTCACTAACGCCACGAGTACGACGAAAAGCAGTCTCTGCATTGCAGTAGCCGGGCTTTGAGCTGGTCTAGCTTGACCTTCGGAAGGCTAGGTTGGCGTTGAAACTTGGTTGCGGACTTGTGTTCGTCGAAGCAGGTTCGGCAGCATCGAAGAGGGCGAAAGCATTGCTGTCGTCCACGAATTCGTCCATGTAGGCGACCGACGTGCAAACTTTGAGGTGCCTATGTCAGTGGCTGAAGTTTGTTAGCACTACCTTTGCTCTGCTGTCACGCAGCTCGGCTATGCCTCTTGCAACGGAAGTTTTACGTTCAGAAGTAGGTGTTGATCGCCCTCGATGACGCCTTCACGATTTGCGGCTTTTTTGGTGCCGACTGAAATAATGACGCAGCAGAAAGGGGGGAACGGTGACCTGCACTTCTGTTACATTTAATGCGTGGTTAACAGGCGTCGTGTGGGGTGGCAGCGCTTTTTCCGAAGTTAGTGTTATTGACTCAGACCTCAAGTTGATGCCGCCATGCTGCCTTAGGAAGTCCATCCCAAGTATCACATCCCTTGATCAATGTGGATGGATTACAATGCTCGCAGGAAAAGTCCGCTTATTGAGGGTGGCTCTTGCTGTCAAACTCCAACCGGTATTATCCCGAAATATACCCGAAATCCGGACAGCCTCCAGCTGTCTGGATTTCGGGTCCATTCGAAGTGGTCTTTACTTTCTTTAGCTTGGCGGTGAATGAGCCACTGATGACGGTATAGTCGGCCCCAGTATCGACGAGAGCGGTGAAATTGGAGCTGTCGATCAGAACGTCTAGGTCGCTAGTTCATCGTCTGTTATTGCGGTTGGGTCGAGGCGTCGGATCACGGCTATGTCGGCTTGCTCCGCTGCTTCTACATGGTGTCATCACGGCTAGAAGTGACGAAGTTTCATGATACTGACACCCCTCGGCTTGCGGCTTGCTCTTTAACACTTGGTCGAGGCGTCATCGTCGAAGGTCAGGATCTTCAGTATTTCGTCGTACTGCAACGTTACCTTCATCGGTTGCTGCCCGTAGTTTTCAGGATACAGGCTAGGCGAGCGGCCCCGGCTGAGACCAGTGTATAGTTGGCGTTGGGGAGAGGCGTAGCGACCTAGGGAAGGCGATTGTGAAGGACTTGAAGTGTCCATTGCGCTGCTGCCAGGTAGTCGGCGATGTCGCCTGGTCTTTCACCCAGCTGTGGACAAGGCGCGTCGATGGGGAAACCAGGCAGGTCATTCTGTCGTTACTGGCAGCGACGGTATGTGTGAACAGCTTCACCGCAATGATAGCAGAGTGGGCGGTGGTCTGGTGCGCGCCAAACGTCGGTTTTCCTAGTCGCTTTTGAATAAACTTCAGTTGTGAGACGGCGCTTGTGTTCGTGTGTTCATTAGTGTTGTCGTCTGAGTTGTCGCGCCGTTCAAAATCCATGTTTCCTCGGTGTGTAGCGCTGGCTGACTGGTGGGCGATATGGCACTGGTGGCGGCGACGGCGGTGTCTGGCGGCGAAACTATGGCGTTGCAGCGTCCTGACGCGGCCTTGGAAGAGGGTTGCGGCGAACTGCAGCGATATAGCTCATTGCTTGCGGCTGAGGCTTCGGTGGTTCGGGAATTCCAAGCAATTACTGAACTTCCTCCCAGACAGTGTCAGCGATTGAATATACTTGAGGGTGCGGCGAAGGTAACAGCGTGCGCAGCTCCTCCCGCACGATCGCTCGTGACGTCGGCGAGGGCAACAGTGGCCCGTCAAAGAAGAAACTGTTTATGTGGTCGTACTTGTGGCCGGGAAATTGAATGTCAGACTACAGCAAAAAACACTGGCACTGATAGCGGCAAACCGAGCGTCGGCCGTCGATAATCCGATCCGCGGCGATGCGCGTCGGAATTTACATAGGTGGCGACAGCAAGCATTCACTGGTGGTCACGTTTGTTCTAGAATAAACTCTGCTGTTCGCGTCTGCGTGCTGAAGCCTAAAATATGATCCTAAACAATCTGGAATGTTCTCAGACATTCGGGCGAGGTTTGCGTAAGGCGTTATCTACACGTGCAATGGGTTGGTGATAAAATAGAAAGGCGCGTGTTTGACTGTGTAGTCGTCCCAACAAAGCCACCATGTTGCAATATTTGAATTTTCGAGATTATATACCAGTTGACGCCAGCATTCGTGCACCACACTAGGTTGGTAAGCTTACGAATCAATTCTAAATGATATACTCTTATGCAGCAGAACAGAACAATTAGGGTAGCAAATGAGACATATGCGTCATTTCACTACCCTTATGACAATAAATTATAGTGGTAGTTGTAGAACCTGATGCTAGCCAGAGTTGTGATGTTCCAACTCACATCTGCAGGTGCTTCATTTATGTGAACTAGCTGAACTGATCATCTTCGTAAAGCCACTAGAAACAAACTGAAGTCAATTTTATATGAACAATGGTTCGAGCTAGTAGGTACGCCACACTCAGTTATACTAAGCGCAAAACAATTATACTAAGCGCAAAGCAAACGCGAGTGCGCTTTACATGGAGCTTCAACAACCAGCGCCAAGCGGACAAAGGACAAGTACAGGACCATAGACAAGCACTAAGTTCCGACTGAGGATTTATTGAAAAACGCATATGTATGAATGTCGGCATACTACATCATCGGAGCACGCCAACAGTCGCCAAACATGCTCAGCAGAAAAAAAATATATACGACACATGACAGAATACATGCTAGAAAAAGGTGCAGCACAAACAAATGGCACTTCCGATATGCTTTCCTGCTGAACTTGTTGACACTTCTTTTCTCACTGTTTGCACGTGTTCACATGATATACAATGCCAACATAGATGCCTGTGTGTGTTTTAATGAATACACAGTTGGAAGGCAGCGCTTGATTTTCTTCCTTTACTTGTTTTCTGTGCGGTCTGTGCTGGATATTGAAGATGGGTTATCAACTAGCCTAATCTAAAGCATCGCTTCATTACATTGAAGTCTGTACGCGACTGTTACTGCGTCTTGTCTGAAAGGTTTTGCATTCAGTAGCATTGGGTGGTCATGTTTATCTGTGAACAATTTTTACTTCCAGATTACAGTTCAATGCTAGCACTACATTACTCTCATAGAGCTTTATGGTGTTTTTATGCTATCTTGCATATTGCTGCAAATATATCTGCAATTAAAAAAATTATAAGGAAAGAACGGTCACTTGCAAGACAATAGTATTGCGTTTTCTTGATATACAAACCTACGGCAGCCAGCCCAGCTCCAGAGTGACAGCAGCAACAATCCTTTAGCAAAAGAAAAAAAATAATATATTAGAAAAACCAACTCTGGAGATGTATCAACACAATCATGTAGCTTTTATGCAGAACAACTTTGCACGTCACTCGACAATCTCTACATTCCCTTTTTATGTTGTATTATATTCGGGGGCCACCTGATGCAGCATTTTCATCGAAGTAACTTGCTGTGTCACAGGCGCTGACACCAGAGAACGCTGGAGTGGCTAATAGTCATTATTGAGCAAACAATAAACAACTGGAGGAAGAACGAGCAAGTAAACAACTTGCGTACTGAGCAACTGCTACAGCACACACGTTTGTTAGCAAATGCATCTTGTGCATTTCAGATACACTATGCACTCATACCGGCACGGGCCACTGTGCATTAAATAAGACGGTCGCAAATGAATGCAAATTTACTAAATATATCGTGAAAGCACCTCAACAATAAGGTATACGAGTATCATAAGCGTACATTGATGACAGCAAAAGCGGTCTTAATTCACATCAACCTGAACTGAGTGAAGCTGAGCGGACTTTATAGACCATGGCTGTCCTCGCTGCGGTAAATCAGTTAACTGGTGAGGTTTAACGTCCCAAAACCACGATATCATTACGAGACATGCCGTATGAAGGGCTCGGAAAATTTCGACCGCCTGGGGTTCTCTAACGTGCACATAAAAATGAGCGCATGAGCCACTAGGAGTTTGCCTGAATCGAAATGTGGCCGCCGCGGCCAGGTTTGAAACCCGCGATCTGCGAATCCGCAGTCGAGCCCCATGACCACTAGACCACCATGGCGGATGGATGCGCTAAATGTTTGTCATGATTTGGGATTGGTGGTTAGCTTCCGCGCTAGGATTTAGCCGAATTAGCCACGGCGCGCTAAAGCTCGCCTCAACGAACCTGAATTGTTTTGAGTAAAGTAGAGCGCTTAGCCACGCTTATTGGTCACCACGATCGAAAATTTAGGTGTTTCCCCCATACATCCGACCCCCCTCCAACCGTAAAGAACAACAGATTGGTGATGCCGCCGGGCTCTGTCTAAGCACGGTGTCATCAGGCTTACACACAGCCGCTACGCAACGACGACGTTGTCAACATACTGAGTCATACCAGCATATCATCAGCCTCACTACGCAAACTGCAGGGCAAATGCCTCTCTCACGGTCCGCCAATCAACCCGGTCCTATGCTTTCTGCTGTCCCGCTATAGCTGTAAACTTCCTAACGTCATATACCCCTCATTTTCTGGCTCCCTCTCACGCGTTTTCCGTCTCTTGGAATCGAGTCAGTTACCCTTAATGACCGGCAGTTATCCTGCCTACGCGCTACGTGCCTGGCCATTCTCGATTTCTTCTTGATTTCAGCTATGATATCCTTCACCCCTGTTTCTTCCCTGACCCACTCTGCTCTCTTCCTGTCTCTTAAGGTTACATCTATCATTTTCCTTTTCATCGCTCGCTGCGTCGTCCTCAATTTAAGTTGAACTCTCTTTGTAGGCCTTCAGGTTTCTGCTCCGTATTCAAGTACCAGTAAGATGCAGCTGTTATGTAGTTCATCTTGAGGGACAGTGGTAGACTACTATTCATGATATTAGAAGGCTTGCCGAATGTGTCCCACCTTATTCTTATTCTTCTAGTTATTTCACTCATGATTTGGCTCCGTGGTTACTTCCGGTCCTAAGTATTCCTTTACAATTTCCTGTGTCTCACCACATATCGCAAAGCGCTGTTATCGTCCGAGGCCATTGCACATTACTTAAGTTTTATGCATACAAGTTTTCAGACCTGCTCTTCCGCTTTCCGTGTCCAATTCAATATTCATGAGAGTTGTAATTCGCCCCCTGAGTTACTCATCTGTGCAATGTCATCAGCGAATGACAGGTGACTAAAATACTCTCAATTAACTCTTATCCCTAGCTCTTCCAAATGTAGGCCCTGGAAACCTCTTTGTAGAGAAATGTTGAATAGCACTGAAGGGATCGTGACTCCCTGTTTTACATCCTTCTCATTGGATCTAATAGGGTCAACTTATCGGCTAGTTGGTGGAACATAGTGAAACGGCAAAAGCAGCGCACTAAAAACTACGACGGAGGAAGGACGTGTGTGTGTTCGTTCCTTCCTCTGTCGTCGTTTTTACTGGGCTGTTTTTGCCGTTTCTTATTGGGATTGTGTGGCTTTCTTTATGGAGGACTGTGGATCCACTGCAGATTTCTTCCAGAATGTTTACAAAGTCTTCGTTGATGCGCTTACTCCTCAGTGACTGCATGACTGCTGATATCTCGGCCCAATCAACTGCCTTCTCGTAAACTATGAAGGTTTTTATTAGGGGTTGGATTTATTCCCCACATTTCTCTATACATCTCTATGTACCATGCATCTGTCTCTCCGTCTGGTCGTCTGTGCTTCCGTCCGCTCGTCGGTTCACCCGTCCGTCCGGGGATCCGTCCGTCCATGTATCCGTCCGTCCATGTATCCGTTCGTCCATCCGTCCGTCAGCGCATCCGTCCAACCGTCCGTGCTTCCGTCCACGCATGCGCCCAGATATACGGACAGATGGATTTCATAAACATTCTTTATATCGTTTATCATTTCTGCAATAGAACCTCGCTCCAGTATCAACATTCACTTCATGGATCGGCTGCCAATTTTTTAAAACACAACTGAGATATCTTGGCGGGCATCACGGTGCTTCTGGAGCTTTCGATAGCTAGCTACACCTCCTGATTGAGCTCCTCGGCGATTTGGTCTGCCGTACGTGCAATTTACTAAAGTAATTGCTAACAGAATTAATACGACATTAGAGTTCAATCAACCAAAGGACCAGGCAGGATTTCGTACAGGCTTCTCAACAACAGACCATATTGTCACGTGGTCGTGACGTCGACGAAGGCAGATGTCGGCAGGTCCAAAATGAAACTGTTTATTAAGCCGAACTTGTGGCCGGTAAACAGAAAGTCAGATTACAGGAATACACGCTGTACTGATAGCGGCGAACAGAGCGTCGGCCGTCGATAAAACTGACAAGCGGCGACGCGCGTCGGCATTTATACGCGTGTCATCGAATATTCCAGTCTTATCGCTGGTTGTCGCGAAAGCTCTGGAATAAGCTCGCGTGTTCGCGTCTTGCGCGCAATCTTAACACAACGATCAACAATAAACGCGAAGCTTCTAGAAAAATGAGGCGCGGTTTGCGCTGAGCATTGCTTACAGTCTTTGTGGGCGTAAACCGAATACAGCACAAGTATAATACAAAACGCGCGTGACAATGCCCCCCCTCTGAAAAAGCATCGTCCCGATGCTTAAAACAGAACACGGGGGGGGGGGGGGGGGGGGATTCATGCAAAATTAAATAACAACAATAAACAATAAGCACAAGCACGAAAGTACAATAATAAAGCAAAAATTACAGTCTTCAGGTTCACTAACGGGCGTAATACGGCTTGAGGCGCACGACATGGACGACTTCAGGTCGCGCTCGGCGCCGCTGAGAGTTGGTAATGCCGTCAGGGATAACGTCATAGTCGAGTGCGCCGAGACGTCGAAGTACCCTGTAGGGTCCGAAGTATCGTCGAAGAAGCTTCTCGCTAAGTCCCCGTCGGCGAACTGACGGGCCAGACCCATACACGGTCACCGGGTCGGTATTCCATGTGGCGTCTTCGAAGGTTTTAGCGACGGCTGTCGGTCTTTTGCTGGCTCTGGATGCGCATACGGGCGAGTTTTCTGGCTTCTTCGGTGCGCTGAAGGTACACGGTGACGTCGACGTTTTCCTCGTCGCAGACATTGGGCAACATGGCGTCGAGCGTCGTTGCCGGGGTCCTTCCGTAGACCAATCCATACGGCGTCATCTGCGTCGTTTCTTGTACCGCCGTGTTGTATGCAAAGGTTACATACGGAAGGATGGCATCCCACGTCTTGTGCTCGACGTCGACGTACATGGCCAGCATATCGGCGATGGTCTTATTTAGACGCTCGGTGAGGCCATTGGTCTGCGGGTGGTAGGCGGTGGTCCGGCGGTGACTTGTTTGGCTGTACCTCAGGATCGCCTGCGTTAGGTCCGCTGTAAAGGCCGTACCTCTGTCGGTAATGAGGACCTCTGGGGCGCCATGACGCAGTACGATGTTCTCGACGAAGAACTTTGCTACCTCGGCTGCACTGCCCTTGGGCAGCGCCCTTGTCTCGGCGTAGCGGGTGAGGTAGTCCGTTGCTACGACGATCCATTTGTTTCCGGAATTCGGCGTCGGGAACGGCCCCAGTAAGCCCATACCGATTTGCTGGAACGGTCGGCGAGGTGGCTCGATGGGTTGCAGAAGTCCGGCTGGCCTAGTGGGTGGTGTCTTTCGTCGTTGACAGTCTCGGCAGGTCTTCACGTAGTGGGTGACGTCGGCAGTGAGGCGAGGCCAGTAGTACTTTTCTTGTATCCTCGCGAGCGTACGGGAAAATCCAAGATGTCCAGCCGTCGGGTCGTCATGCAGAGCGTCCAGAACTTCGGGACGTAACGCTGAAGGTACTACGAGGAGGGAGTCGGCCAGAAGTGGCGAGAAGTTTTTCTTTAGGAGAATGCCGTTGCGCAAGAAAAACGACTACAGTCCTCGTCTGAATACCTTTGGAGCCATGGTGGCCTTGCCCTCGAGGTATTCTATAAGGCCCTTGAGTTCCGGATCGGCTCGTTGTCGTTCAGCGAAGTCATCGGCGCTTATGGTTCCCAAGAAGCAGTCATCATTAAGGTCGTCCTGTGGCGGCGGGTCGACGGGGGGCGCGAGACAAGCAGTCGGCGTCAGAATGATTTCGTCCGGACTTGTAAACGACGGTAACGTCGAATGCTTGAAGTCTGAGACTCCATCTTGCGAGACGACCTGAAGGGTCTTTCAAGTTAGCTAGCCATCACAAGGCGTGGTGGTCGCTCACAACTTTGAAGGGCCTGCCGTAGAGGTAGGGGCGAAACTTCGACGTAGCCCAGATGATGGCGAGGCACTCTTTTTCTGTTGTTGAATAGTTGGCCTCTGCCTTGGATAGCGACCGGCTAGCATAACTGATAACCCTTTCCAGTCCGTTCGTCTTCTGCACAAGGATGGCGCCGAGTCCCCCGCTGCTTGCATCGGTGTGCACTTCTGTTTCGCCGTGTTCGTCGAAATGCGCAAGTAACGGAGGCGTTTGCTGGCGTCGTTTTAGTTCTTGAAATGCCTCCTCTTGCGGTGTTTCCCACTTGAACTCGACGTCGGTTCTGGTAAGGTTAGTGAGTGGCTCGGCGATGCGGGCAAAATTTTTGACGAACCGCCTGTAATAGGCGCACAGGCCGAGAAATCGACGGACGGCCTTCTTGTCGGCGGGTGGCGGGAATGTAGCGATGGCGGCTGTCTTTTGAGGATCGGGGCGTACTCCGGACTTGCTGATCACGTGACCCAAGAACAAGAGCTCCTCGTATGCGAAGCGGCACTTTTCAGGCTTCAAGGTGAGGCCGGAGGTCTTGATTGCTTGAAGTACTGCGTCAAGTCGCCGGAGGTGTTCGCCAAAGTTTGAAGCAAACACAATGACGTCGTCCAGGTACACCAGGCAAGTCTGCCACTTCAATCCTGCCAGTACTGTGTCCATAACCCGTTGGAAAGTCGCAGGCGCCGAGCAAAGACCAAAGGGCATGACCTTGAACTCGAAGAGGCCGTCTGGTGTTATAAACGCGGTCTTTTCTCGGTCTCTCTCGTCGACTTCAATTTGCCAATAGCCGATCTTGAGGTCCATCGACGAAAAGTACCTCGCGTTGTGGAGCCGATCGAGGGTGTCGTCTATCCATGGGAGAGGGTACACGTCCTTCTTCGTTATTTTGTTCAGGCGGCGATAATCGACGCAGAAGCGTAGGGTTCCGTCCTTTTTTCTTCACTAACACCACGGGTGACGCCCACGGACTCTTTAAGGCTGGATGATGTCGTCGCGTAGCATTTCGTCGACTTGTTTCTTTATTGCCTCGCGTTCCCTCGTAGAAACTCTGTACGGGCTCTGATGTAGTGGCCTGGAACTTTCCTCTGTTATGATGCGGTGTTGTGCGACTGGTGTCTGTCGAACTCTGGACGACGACGAAAAGCAATCCTTGTATTGCAGGAGCAGGGTTTTGAGCTGTTCTTGTTTATGCGTCGGAAGGCTCGGATTGACGTGGAAAGTTAGTTCATGAGCTTGGTTCGTCGGAGCATGTTCGGTAAACACGGCGAGGGCGAGGGCGTCGCTGGTTTCCACAATGTCCTCGACGTAGGCGACCGTCGTGCCTTTGCTCACGTGCTTGTATTCGTTGCTGAAGTTCGTAAGCATCGCTGTTGCTTTCCCTTCACGCAACTCGGCGATGCCTCGTGCGACGCAAATCTGACGGTTTACAAGCAGGTGCTGATCACCCTCGATGACGCCTTCGAAGTCTGCGGGTTTTTCGGTGCCGACGGAAATGATGGCGCTGGTGAGAGGCGGAACGGTGACGTGCTCTTCTATCACGTTGAATGCACGGTTCCCCGGCGTCGTCTGGGTTGGCAGCGCTTTTTCTGAAGTTAGTGTTATCGACTGAGTCCTTAGGTCGATGACGGCACCGTGGTCACTCAGGAAGTCCATTCCAAGTATCACATCCCTGGAGCAGTGTTGTAGGATAACAAAGCTTGCAGGATAAGTCCGCCTATTGATGGTTACTCACGCCGTGAAGACTCCAACTGGCGTTATCAGGTGACCTCCAGCTGTCCGGATTTCAGGCCCACTCCAAGCAGTCTTTACTTTCTTCAGCTTGGCGACGAATGGCCCAGTGACGACGGAATAGTCGGCACCAGTGTCGACGAGAGCGGTGACTTTGTGGCCGTCGATGAGAACGTCGATGTCGCTAGTCCGTCGCCTTGCGTTGCGGTTAGCTCGCGGCGTCGGATCACGGCTGAGTCGATTTGTTGCTGTGCTTCCATGCTGCGTCGTCAGGTCTTCTTCGGTCCGCGAGGTATCGTCAGCAGGGCTTCGTCTGCTTCGCGTCGTGTTCTGCAGGTCTCGTCGTGTTGTCGTCGTCGGCGGCCGCGGAGGATCTTCGGCATTTCGTCGTACAGCAACCGCACCTCCATCGGTTGCTGCCTTCAGTTTCCCGGATACGGGCTAGGCGACCGGCCCTGGTTTGGGCCATTGTACTGCCGGCGGTGCGGTGACATGTAGCGGCCGGGCGACGGCGAGCGGGAAGGTCGTCGTTCTTGCCACTGTGTTCCAGTGAGGTAGTCGTCAATGTCGCGAGGCCGTTCGCCTGACTGCGGACGCGGCGCGTTGACGGCGAATCCGCGTAGCCCCAGCTGTCGGTACTGGCATCGGCGGTACGTGTGGCCGGCTTCTCCGCAATGGTAGCAGAGTGGACGGTGGTCGGGGGCTCGCCAGATGTCGGTCTTCCTCGGCGTGTACCGCTGGCCGGCAGGCGGGCGAGATGGCGGCGGTGGTGGTGGCGGCGGCGTCTGGCAAACGGTAGTGCTGCTGAGCGGCGTCCTGACGGGGTCGTGGAGAGGGTACGTAGCGTCGGGCTGCAGCAGCGTAACTCAAGGCCTGTGGCTGAAACTGTGGTGGCTCAGGGGTGCCGAGCGACTGCTGGAGTTCTTCACGAACTATCTCGGCTATCGAATCCACCTGAGGTTGCGATCGGGGGAACATCTTCTGCAGCTCCTCAAGCACGACCGCTCTGATCGTCTCTCGGAGCTCATTGGTTCCTAGCGCTTGAACATCCGCGTAGCTCGTAGTAGGCAGGCGGCGGTTGTATTGCCTGTTGCGGATTTCTAGCGCTTTCTCGATGGTAGTGGCCTCCGAAACGAATTCCGAGACCGTCTTCGGGGGGTTGCGCACAAGTCCGGCGAAAAGTTCTTCCTTTACTCCTCTCATGAGGAACCGCACCTTTTTTCCTCGCACATTTGAGCGTCGGCGTGCCGGAAAAGTCGCGTCATTTCTTCCGCGAAGATGGTCACACTTTCGTTCGGGAGTTGCACCCTCGTCTCCAGCAACGTCGCGGCTCTTTCCTTGCGGGCGATGCTCCTGAACGTGTCCAGGAATGTGCCGCGGAAAAGAACCCAGGTTTGAAGTGCAGTCTCCCGATTCTCGAATCAGGTCCCCTCCGCGTCTTCCAGGTAGAAGTAGACGCGAGGCAGCATCTCGTCCGAGTCCCAGTGGTTGAGGGTGGCCACTCGGTCGTAAGTCTCCAGCCAGGTCTCCGAACGATGATCCACGGAAAGTTGGTGGCTCCTTTGGCTGCTGCATCACGACCGTGCCGGGTGTTGGTGCAGTGGCTGTCATAGTTGTCGCGGTAGTGGTCGTGGCCGTGCTCTTTCGAGTCATCCTGTAAGGGCTCAAACTCTGGAGGTAGCCCTCGTTGCCTGCGGCTAGCTCGCTGATCGAGTTTGGTGTCGATGTCTCCTTCACGACTGGGGCTGGGTTCACGGCTTGAAGGGGGTGTCCGGAACATGAACAAAGCAGCACCTCCGCCAGATGTCACGTGGTTGTGACGTCGACGAAGGCAGCAGGCGACGTGTCCAAGATGAAGCTCTTTATTAGGCCGCACTTGTGGCCGGTAAACGGAAAGCAAAATTACAGCAATACACGCTGGCACTGATAGCGGCGAACAGAGCGTCGGCCGTCGATCAACTGAACCTCGTTGGAGCGCGCCGGCTTTTATAAATCAAGTGTCGAACATTCTAGCCTTATCACTGGTCGGCGCGCAAGCTCTGGAATAATCTTGAGTGTTCGCGTGATGTGCGCAATGTTAATAAAACGATCTACTACAAACGTGAAGCTACTCGAACATGGAGGCGCGACCTGCGCCGAGCATTGCTCACAGTCTTTGTGGGTTTAAACAGATCACATCAAAAACACACGCGTGGCAATATATATATATATATATATATATATATATATATATATATATATATATATATATATATATATATATATATATATATTGTAACGTAGTACTTTACACACTTTTATTACGCCTGGAAGACGTGGCCGAACAGTCACATCCTAGGCACAGAACAAACTCAAGATGTGTACCCACAAACGAAGAAGATGAAGAACACCATGTGATGATGGTTATGTACAAATGATGAAGAAGTGTGTTATAATTGCCCACACTAATTTCCCCCACGTGTGAGCGGCCATCCTGGCCGCAACTTAAAGGTGCGGAGAACGCCTTGTGAAAGGCTTCATACGCGAGACATGCACTATCTCGGTACCGCGACGGCGCCGGTCAGTTGGCGCAATAACAGGTTCGACGCGATATTTAACGGGAGAGGTCTGCTCCATGACTGTGTATGGGCCGAGGAACCGAAACTGAAATTAGTCGCACAAACCAGGAGTGCGAACTGGTGTCCGGAGGAGCACCTCGTCGCCGGGGTGGAAGAATACAGCGCTGTGAGATGCGTCATGCAGATTCTTGCGGTCTTGTTGCCTCGCCTCTGTGTTAACTCTAGCGAGCTGGCGACAGTGGCGAAGGCGGGACACATATTGTTCACAGGAGGATGCAGATGGAGTAACAGGGGCGGTCAAGAAGGAGACGTCAAGAAGAGAAGACGGTGATCGGCTATAGACCAGGTAGAATGGCGAGTAGCCAGTTGTCCATTGTACAGCCGTATTATAGGCAAAAGTTACGAATGGCAAAATTGCGTCCCAGTTTGTGTGGTATGACTCAATGTACATGGCTATCATGTCGGAGAGAGTGCGATGAAATCGCTCAGTAAGCCCGTTGGTTTGAGGTTGTTTTGTGGGTGGTGCCAGATGCTCTGAGCAATTGCCAGATGCTCTGAGCACCATGACGCAATATTAAGGCTTCAAGCATAAATGTAGCCACTTCAGAAGTGGAAGCCGAAGTCACGCAGGATGTTTCAGCGTATCGTGTCAAGTGGTCGACAGCTGTCACTATCCAACGATGGCCAGTAGGAGTCGTTGGAACAGGGACCATACAGATCAATGCCAACGACTTCGAATGGTGCCGATGGACATGGAAGTGGTTGCAGCTCGCCGCCTTGAGGTGATGTCGGAAGCTTTCGGCGCTGAGAAAGGTTGCAGGCGGCGACGTACTTTGCTACACTGCCGGATAGGCCAGGCCAGTAGAAGCGACCTCTAATGCGGTCGTACGTTTTCTGGAAACCAATGTGGCCAACAGTCATGTCATCGTGACAAGCCTTGAGAATGTCAGCTCGAAGAGAGCGAGGCAGGACGAGTACCCAGCGTTGGCCGTCAGGGTGATAGATGTGACGGTAAAGAACGCGGTTGTTGAGCTTGAACTGCTTCAGCTGTCGACGACGGCGGGCATTTGGCGGCCGGGAATTTCCCTGAAGACGATCAATTATGCGTCTACAGTAAGAGTCGGCGCGTTGGTGCGTTATGATCGAGCCGTGATCGCCGGGTGCAATCTGATCAATAGCGCCCAAGGACGAAACAGATGTGGAAGAACCGCCCGAGCGTTCATCGTTGAAGTCAGTAGCGGAACCAATGCACGGTGCCGTCGGAAGTGGGCAGCGAGAAAGCGCATCGGCGTCCTGGTGCTTCCTACCGCACTTGTAGATAATAGTGAAGTCTTATTCTTGCAGACGTATAATCCAGCGACCAAGGCGTCCTGATATGTTCTTGAGTGTGGAAAGCCAACATAAGGCATGGTGGTCTGTTACGGTGGTAAAATTACGGCCATGTAGATAAGGTCGAAACTTCTGCACCGGCCAAACGACAGCTAGACACTCCTGCTCTGTGATGGTGTAATTCTTCTCGGCGCTGGTCAGTACGCGGCTTGCATAGGCGACGACTCTCTCACGTGATGACTCATCTCGCTGTAGCAGAATACCACCGATGCCGTGACCACTAGCGTCAGTATGCAGGCGGGTTGGTGCTGTTTCGTCGAAATGGCGAAGAACTGGTTCAGACGTGAGTGCATTTTTAAGATGGCTAAACGCTGCTTCGCAGTCAGGAGATCACTCAAATCGAACACCGGAACCGAGTAATTTGTGCAAAGGTGCCGCTATTGAGGCAAAGGCTCGTATGAATCAGCGGAGGTAGGAAGCCAGGCCAAGAAAGCTGCGTAAGTCTTTGCTGCTTTGGGGACGAGGAAAATGAAGAACGGCCGAAACCTTATCGGGATCAGGACGAATCTGCGCCGAGCATTGCTCACAGTCTTTGTGGGTTTAACCAGATCACATCAAAATAACACGCGTGGCAATATATATATATATATATATATATATATATATATATATATATATATATATATATATATATATATATATATATATATATATATATATATATATATATATATATTGTAACGTAGTACTTTACACGTTTTTTTTACACCTGGAAGACGTCGCCAAACAGTCACATCCGAGGCACAGAACAAACTCAAGATGTGTACCCACACACGAAGATGAAGAAAACCATGTGATGATGGTTATGTACAGATGATGAAGAAGTGCCTTATAAATGCCCACAATATATATAGATATATATATATATATATATATATATATATATATATATATATATATATATATATATATATATATATATATATATATATATATACATATATATATTGCTGCATCGGTTTCGTCCAACCCAAATCCTCCGTCGACGCTCCCTACGAACACCAACTTAATTGATGTACATGTGGACGGTATTTGTTTAACGGCATTGGTAGATACTGGCGCTCAGGTGTCCATAATCAGTGCTCCTGTCTGTCGCCCACTCAAAAACGTGCTCAGACCTGCTACAACGAAACCGGTACGCGTCGCCGATGGCGGAACTGTTGCCGTCAATGTAATGTGTACCACTCGAATAACCATTGCCGGCCGTCACATTCTTGTGCTCTTTACAGTGCTCAGCACCCAGGCAGCACGCCGGCGTTGGTCCGATCTCGGTCCGACGTCGCTGAACATCGGCACCAACATCGGCCCGACGTCGGCATTTCGGTCAAGTGCAACTTCTTCCGACGTCGGGCCGATGTTTATGCCGACCTTGGGCCGACGTTCTGCCGTTGTATTTGCCGATGTGCAGACAACACCGGACCGCTCTACATAGGCCGACGATGGGCCGTCGTATCGCCGACGAGGTGCCGATCTACGCCCAGCATCGGGCCGTTCTAGGGCTACATTTTAGCCAATAAAATGCCAATATTATGCCGATCTTCGCTGCACGACGAATATTGGCTACCACTGGCTTGCCGATATGCAGCATATATTAGTATGCACCTTTTCCTACTGGCATTCTTTGCCAGTAGGCTTCACAGTAAGCCTCGAGAACGGGGGGCGTTGAGAGGGCGTCCTGACGGGGGCGTTGAGAGGGTGCGTAGCGTCGGGCTGCAGCAGCGTAACTCAAGGCCTGCGGCTGGGGCTGTGTTTGTTCGGGAATTCCCAACGCTTGCTGGACTTCGTCACGAACAATATCGGTGATCGAGTCCACTTGAGGCTGGGGCGAGGGTAATAGCTTGCGCAGTTCCTCTCGAACGATCGCTCGGATCGTTTCTCGTAGGTCGTCGGCTTTCAGCGCTTCAACATCCGCGTAGCTCGACGTAGGCAGGCGGCGGTTGTATTGCCTGTTGCGGAGTTCTAGCGCTTTCTCGATGGTTGTAGCCTTCGAAACGAGTTCCGAGACCGTCTTCGGGGGGTTGCGCACAAGTCCGGCAAAAAGTTCTTCCTTTACTCCTCTCATGAGGAACCGAACCTTTTTTTTCCTCGGGCATGTCAGCGTCGGCGTGCCGGAAAAGCCGCGTCATCTCCTCCGTAAAGATGGTGACGCTCTCATTCGGGAGCTGCACTCGTGTGTGCAGTAGGGCGGCGGCCCTTTCCTTTCGGACGACGCTCGCGAACGTCTCCAAGAAAGCGCCGCGAAAGAGGTCCCATGTTCGAAGCGTGGACTCCCGGTTCTCGAACCACGTCCTCGCGGCGTCTTCGAGGTAGAAGTAGGCGCGTCGCAGTTTTTCGTCCGAGTCCCAGTTGTTCATAGTCGCGACGCGTTCGTACGTCTCTAGCCAGGTCTCAGGGTCCTCACTTGGCGATCCATGGAAAGTCGGCGGCTCTCTGGGTGGCTGGATCACGATCGTTGCTGGGGACACCGCGCCTGTCATTGTCCCTGTCGTCTTCGTCACCGTGGCTTTTGACTTGTCCGGTAGGAGTCCGTGCTGCGGGGGAGTCCTTTCAGCCTGCGGCTGGGTCGACTGTCACTGATGGTGTCGGTGTCTTCTTCGCGACGTGGGCTGGGTTCACGGCTTGAGGGGGGGCGTTCGGTGCATGGGCCGTGAAGCACCTCCACCAGATGTCATGTGGTCGTGACGTCGACGAAGGCAGATGTCGGCAGGTCCAAAATGAAACTGTTTATTAGGCCGAACTTGTGGCCGGTAAACAGAAAGTCAGATTACAGGAATACACACTGTACTGATAGCGGCGAACAGAGCGTCGGCCGTCGATAAAACTGACAAGCGGCGACGCGCGTCGGCATTTATACGCGTGTCATCGAATATTCCAGTCTTATCGCTGGTTGTCGCGAAAGCTCTGGAATAAACTCGCGTGTTCGCGTCTTGCGCGCAATCTTAACACAACGATCTACAATAAACGCGAAGCTTCTAGAAAAAATGAGGCGCGGTTTGCGCTGAGCATTGCTTACAGTCTTTGTGGGCGTAAACCGAATACAGCACAAGTATAATACAAACGCGCGTGACAATATTCATACTATCAATCAGGTGATAGAGAAATGCGCGGAATACAACCAACCCCTATACATAGCCTTCATAGATTACGAGAAGGCATTTGATTCGGTGGAGACATCATCAGTCATGCAGGCACTGCGGAATCAGGGCATCGACGAAGCTATATAAACACAATGGAAGAAATCTACAGCGGATCCACATCCACTATAGTCCTCCATAACGAAAGCGACAGAATCCCAATAAAGAAGGGCGTACGGCAGGGAGACACGATCTCTCCAATGCTATTCACCGCGTGTTTACAGGAGGTTTTCAGGGCCCTAGATTGGCAAGAGTTAGGGATAAGAGTCAATGGAGAGTATCTCAGTAACCTGCCATTCGCTGATGACATTGCATTGATGAGTAACGCGGGAGACGAATTACAGCTTATGATTACTGAACTGGATACGGAAAGTAGAAGAGTAGGTCTGAAAATTAATATGCATAAAACTAAAGTAATGTGGAACAATCTTGGCAGAGAACAGCGCTTTGCGATAGGTGGCGAGACACTGGAAGTTGTAAAGGAGTACGTCTACTTAGGACAGGTAGTAACCGCGGAGCCGAACCATGAGAGTGAAATAACTAGAAGAATAAGGATGGGATGGGGCTCATTCGGCAAGAATTATCAAATCATGAATGGTAGTCTACCACTATCCCTCAAGAGGAAGGTATATAACAGCTGCATCTTACCGGTACTTACCTACGGAGTAGAAACCTGGAGACTTACAAAGAGGGTTCAACTTAAACTGAGGACGACGCAGCGAGCGATGGAAAGGAAAATGATAGGTGTAACCTTAAGAGACAGGAAGAGAGCAGAGTGGGTCAGGGAACAAACGGGGGTTAAGGATCAAGAAGAAGAAATGGATATGGGCCGGGCACGTAGCACGTCTGCAGGATAACCGCTGGTCATTAAGGGTAACTGACTGGATTCCAAGAGATGGCAAACGAGTGAGGGGGAGACAGAAAATTAGGTGGGTAGATAAGATCAAGAAGTTTGCAGGTATAACGTGGCAGCAGAAAGCTCAGGACCGGGTTGATTGGCGAAACATGGGAGAGGCCTTTGCCCTGCAGTAGGCGTAGACAGGCTGATGATGATGATGATGGTGATGATGATGATGACGCGCAAACACTGAAGCCAGCCGAAGCCCCGGACAGCCACGCTTCACCGAGCTGCTTGACCACGGGCAGTGATCCTGACCGTGACAAAGGCTACCGCCCGCCGACTTGACCTGGGGCTGCATTACGCCGGGCTACGACCCTGCCCGTGAGGAGATGCTACCGTCAGCCGTCTATGACCATGCTGCAGGACGATGAGTAGTGATCCTAGTTGATCATAATTGCGACGACACTTTAACTGTGACTCAATTAAAGGTTTTTGTTTGACGCATAAGTATTCCTTTCGCCAATTAGAAGTGCACTGATGGATTTTTGGACTAGATAACTAAGAAAAAAAGTGCAGTGCCGTAATTGTCCCTCATGTGGAGGTCACTTCAACAGCGATGCACAGGGATGAGGAGTGGCAAATAACAAAATGTAAAAGAGAAGGTAAATATAGAGTATGGGAAATGAGGTTTTTCGGCCCCGCTTTGAACGCGCGCGCGCGCGACGCTTCCCTGCCAAGGAAAGCCGTCAAGCAGGTGGACAGGCAAAGGACGGTTGTAAACAAACATCACGTGACGGGTTGACGCGAACGTGAAGAGTTCGGCGTCGCAGCAATAGTCAATTTACAAACGCTCGAACAGCAGACAACTTTCCAAGAGCAGCGCCGACAGCTGATTAGTGAGAGAATTCATGGTCGCAGGGCCCATGCCGCAATCCGGGCTCAAGAACAGGCCCGGTTGGTGAAGCGCATGCAACAACTGCGCACCAAGGATCCGGCAGCCTTCCGCGCAGAATGCAAGCGACAACGGCGAGCCGAGGAAGTGGCGTTGCGGGCAGAATAACGTCAACGTGGCAATGACGGAGACGCGTTCGCTTGGGTGGACACCCGCTTTCGGTTGGAGATTCTAGACTGGCACTTTGGCTTCGGCGGCGACGTCTACAACCACGTGTGGACGGACGTTTAAGCTTCGCTGGTTAACCATATGTACCGAGTGCTTGGGCGTTGATTTTTTTCTGATTATCACCATGCCCACGTTTTAGACACAAGTATAGCCCCTTAAGTGATTTGGATGAGCCGAGCTGGTCCTGCGCAGAATATTCCCAAACTGCTTTGTGTGAGCAGAGCTCGTCCTAGCGGAATAGGTACTCCCCTGCAGTGTTTTGGACGATCAGCGCTCGTCTGCGGCTTAGACTGCATGTCATCGACTAAATGGCAGCGTTCGCTGGACGATTTTGTTTTTCTCCTGCGCCAGGAGCACGGTTTTTATATAAAAAGTAGCGTGTCGTGGCAGCGACCCATGCGTAGCTGGCCCGTGAAAACGAAATAGAAGCTTTTCATTTTTGTCATCTTCTTCCAGTGAGGATGATTCGGGTACAGATGTGCATCCTGTGTCCGGAAGTGAACACAGCGATGGTGGTGAAATGAGTAGTTCGCCCGGTGATGATGAAGAGAGCTCGAAAGCGAACGTCGTCAGTGCTGGGCAGTGTAGCCGCGTTGTGGTATTTAATGTTTTGAAATTTTCCACGCAGTGCCAAAGCTTCGCGAGTGAAATAGCCCAATAGTGAAGCCCAAGTGAAGCCCTACAGAAGTGAAGAAAGATGTGGCGTCTGCAACTGTTTTCTTTATAAATGTTTTTATTTTTATTAGCAGCAGCCAGCTGGTTTCTTAGGTATTGTTGAGAAATAAACTTAATATATTGTGTTAAGTATGTGGTAAAAATATTTTAACAGGAACGTGTATTATGCCAGGTACTAACAAGACGTTAGTAATGTATGTCTGTCACGGATATGACGTTGATAAAATAGACGCAACCCAATCAAAAAAGAAAACACATTGAGACAAAGTTCCCCCCGCCGCGAATCGAACCTCCGACTTCTCGGCCCGCGACGGTATGCGCTCTACCGACTAAGCTGTCGCAGCAGATGCAAGACACTGAACAAGTACGCCTTAGATCTCTCACAAATTCTTTCTCTCACGGTTCTCTCTGTTGGCGGGGCGGGGTGGTGCCGCCGTCTGTGAGCGATGAAGAGAAGTCATGCGGCGTCGTACTAACGCCCACCGATAGACAACGATTTTCGACGACGAAGTTAAAGCATTGCATCCAAGACTGCGCGCCATCTCGGGGGTCATGGCTAAAGCGTCTCGATACCAGCAAGTAAGAATGCGCTAACGTCGGGCAGTCGCCCTAGGCGCAGTTACGTTCTTTACCTTTCGCTTCGTGTTACCATGTGAAGGGTCGTTGACGGAGTAGTGCAGCTTCCACAAACCCCAACGGTGTTTCCCCGCCGTCAAATGCTTCGAGTGCGATAGCGCCGACTAATAAAGCTGCTCCAGTTAGCGCTGAAAAAAGACAACAATGTCAACGGTGAAAGCTGCGCGTTGGTGCACCGAGAGAGAGGCCAGCGGAACGTGGAACGCCTGCGCAGTGGCGGCTCAAGCTAGAAACATCATCATTCCGTGTTCCTGATGCGCAATGCGGTAAAGTATGCACGAGCACAGGCGTGGGTTACCGTATTACTCGGGAACGCACATCCTGCCGTTTCTCTCCGTAATTGACATGCTTCAAAGAAGTGTATTTTGAGTACCAGTGTTTATTACGTGCCTTTTGATGTCATATTTGTGCATGATTCACGATACGATGTGTCCAGGTATAGGTTAAAAACCTCAGCTACCACAACCCTTAAATCCTCATCATGGGTGCTACTCGTAGCGATGGAGATGTGTCACTAGGCATCAACATGGGTGCATACACGTCAGACGGCGCTATAGCTGACAAATACCAACAGCCCCTTCAGGCGCACATTATGATGCGTGGTCCGGAAATTCCTATACTTCCCAAAACATAATTCTAAAGCTCTCGTTATTACATTCCTAGGAAGAAAATGAAGGAATACGTTGTTTTGTGCGAGGTTTGCTAATTAGTCTTAATTAGCCTAAAATTGAATTTTGATTATGCCGCAGCCACTCATGTTCAATTTTTGCTCAAAAAAGAAGGTAATCATTGGCCGGAAATGCACATGCAGTTCGTGTTTGGTTCTGTTCATTGTAAGCAAAGAAAAATATGACTTATGAAGTCGGTCCTGGAACGCGGCACGCCCAGTGACCCGTGAAACAGTGTAGTCATCAAAGTGATCAGCTGCAGTCGTATGCAGCACATCCGGCACAAGTCAAGACGCGTTGACTATGTAGAATGTTCAATTATTCCTATGCGCAATGTACCTTGCCATTTCTTTCCCACTGATCCGATGAACTGGCAAAAACATGTCGTGTCCACATATGTGGACGCTGCGCCTGAAGGGGATAGACACTGTACAAACTCTCATAATCACAACACAATTAGCATTACTTCTAAGAAGACACTTTTCAATTTCGTTTTATACCGATTCCTTCACGGAGAGGTCCGCCATGGTTTTTTTTTCATTATCGTCTAGCTGCTTTTTAGTTCAACAACATTCGAAATCAACAATAAAAAAGGCACTTTTGGGATGGAAATTATAAAAAATACAGCACTGAAGCGAATAGTATGATATTTACCCTGCAGTGACGGTGAGTGACTCGTTTAACCATTTGAGGCATACATTCAAAATGAAAATGTTTGCTTACAATCTGCAGAATAACCTTTATGATCACTTTAGAAAATGTTCGACACCATTTTCGAGGAAGTCGGCAGAGCAGCTTCCAGTAAAAAAGTGGCTCATATATGTACCACTGTTTTTATTTAGTGGCACAAAAAGACTTAGATATGTGTACCGCTGTCCTTAGGCGCCACCAAAAGAAGAAAAAAAATGAAGAGAACCGTTATTTAGAAATTTAATGGGGCTGTTAACTTTTCATATATATTTTAGCATTGAATGGTCGGCGGAACTTCGTATTTTCTGCAAAGACAGCTACTGTGCATTTATGGCGAGCCCACGGGAAGGGGACCTGCGACTGGTATACATCAGCTTACGGGATTTGGCGACTACAGTAATTAGCTGCTCCTAAAACGGACTGTGCTTGATGCCGTTTGTGCAAATAAACCATCCGCTACAATAAACCTGCAAATACTGGCAATTTGATACTGTATTAGTGCGATAGCTGCCGAATTAGTGCCAACACCATCAGCGAAAATCAAGCCCAAAAATGTTTAGTTCAAGAAAACTGAATAATAAGGACAGAGAAAAAGCCTGCCTGTGTTGCAAGTGAATTTCTGCGTTCTGTTTAGTAAACGCCAAAAATGAGACACTTTGCAGACACATTGAAGCGATGTTTTCAAGGCACTCATTTAGGCCACTGTAGCGAATAGTGACCAGTAATCAAGGCACGTGCAAAATCCAATCTGCTGTGCGCGCCACATGTCGTAGCAAAGTAAAAAACTTAAAATAGCCTTGTTCTATATTTCTGTAGATTGCACCACCAGTAAGAGCGGCGTCCATTTCGGTCGCTTTTCATATTATGGTGTTCGAAACACAGTGAAAACGTGGTACAGATTGGTTGGTACCAATGTCATACAAGTGTAGCTATTTTCGACTAGTCTTTAATGGATGAAACATGCTGCCTTATTCACTGGTTTCCACTACTTCAACTACTGCATTCTGAAACGAGCTCTATGATCTTGCCTGTTCGGCTCATTCGGCGTTTGCAACCACTAATCTGAAAGCCACGCTGTGGTCACGACGAGTGCATTGTGCTTTTTAGAGCGCAGGTCTTAGACGCCCGATCCTGCATTTAACACCGTCGCTGTTGCCATCACCGTCATTGGCGTTACCGGTGACGGCAACAGCGACAAAGTAACCGATAAACAAGAAAACATAAAACGAAAAAAAAAACTGTTGGGTCAAATGGGATTTGAACCCAGGCCCTGTGCGTGACACTCGATCATTTTTCTACAGAGCCCTGCTGTTGCATGAAACTCACTTGCAAAAAGACCCTATACAGGTGTGATGTAGGGCAAGGAATCACGTAAACCTATGTAATATAGGGTAGCAGAACATTAAAATTTGCAACCAGGCGACAAACAATGCTTGTTGCACAACGAGTGGGTAGTTGATTTTGTCCCAACCGTTGCAAAGTGTTCAGCCATATTTCTGAATCGTGATAAGCCACGTGTAGCTTCAACAAACACTGAAAGAAGGAGCTCTAAATCTGAAGAACACGAAAAAAAGACGAGACACGGGACTTTTGGCGCTCCTCAGTGTTAGCACTCCTTCTTTCAGTGTTCATGGACAGCCAACTATAGTGTGTTCTGCTAAAGCATCGACAAAGTGCGCATAATACCTCGCAGATGTGTAGCGGGTGCATCGCTTCTCTGCAGAAAGACCAATAACGGCGCAGTGGGTGCTGTCATCCAAAATTATGACTTATGGCGTAGTCGATAGCTTGCGCAAAGCTCGAACTTCAAACACTGGTCGCCTTGTCCCAACACAAAGATGTCCTCACTATTCGCAATAAGCAGTAGGCAATCGTCGCTCAACCTTTTTGTTTACACTTCTGCTTTTACTCTTTGCATTTGTATGAAGCAAACAGTGCCCTTGACAATCTTCGCATTTATGTTGCGCGTGTGTCTCTTATGGAACCATATTCGATTGTTTATCTATTACTGTAATGACCCTTATAGTGTTAACATATTAATAATCAAACAAACGCATCATACGCTATTTTCTTTTGGTGCTTCAAGTGGGACGTTGATCGTCACGTCATTACTTATATAAACACTGACAAATCGCCAGCAGGCACTGTAAAATGTGTATGCACAAATCTCGGTGTATTACACAGCCAATGCAACAATGTTTTCCTATATTTAGTTTCAGTGCCTACACTTGTCGTAATTTTGATTTTCTGTCCATGCAATAATAACATGTGCTTCCTTGCTCGCAGTATCTCGCAATACGATATAGTTGCACGTGACGGTGATTTCGTAAATTTGTGCCAGTATGGATGCAACTTTCCTGGCATATTGCGAGTCCTGCTCAGGAGGCTTGCTATTGATGACGCAATAACGTTCAAATATATGTCGAATCTTATAACTGTAGACTTCAACAACATGCATCCTCGTAAGTTGTTGTCACATACATCTTTCTAGCGCACATTCTCACTCGTTTTTCGTGTCTGTGTTGCACATAAAAGTAAATTGTCATGCACCCAATGTCGCTTCAACATTGTGGCAGCATTTTGCTTTTGTGGAGAACATCGTGTAAGGAATACTTAAACAGCAATCCAAATTCGCCCACATTCAACAGATGAATACTGTTACGCCGCAATATTTACTGGAGGGTGCTTTTGCTATATATCGAAGCTGGGATGCGTGCTTCGCATGAAGAACTTCATTTGTCCCATTTGACATCACCACCAACTCAACTAATTAGAAAGTAAATAATTTACTTCGCTAAATACTCTCCAAAATGACATCTTTAACCATGTTAAGATGACTGCCGCATCAAGAAAGGCAATGAGTCATACAGCACTATCGTTCTTCCGCGTTGCTGTTTAGGTTTCGCCGTTGAATTTCAGTACTTCGGAATCAGTACCAAAGGCCACTTTTTCGACATTTCAAGCTGCAATGGGTTCTTCAAATGAAGGACGTCAATTGCCCCATGCGACAAAGTCGCCTGACTCCGTTAACACAAAATTTAATGACACTAAGTTCCTTAATTATTGTCCTGAATGTTGTGTTTAGCTATTAAGACTACATGTGGTTACAGCAGAAACAATTGTAAGAAAATCGCACGATTGCATTTCGCTTAGTTTCGAGGATCTTCCACGACGCATTCCTTGGAACACCCTGTATATATATATATATATATATGTATATATATATATATATATATATATATATATATATATATATATATATATATATATATATATATATATATATATATATATATATATATATATATATAATAAAACCAGGCGTTTCGTCGTAGCACTTATTTGATAAACCGTATGGACCATCACGGCAGGTCAGGGAGGAAGAGCCGAGCAGGCGCCAGTGTCGCGATGACAACACCGAACGTCGTCGTCTTTCTGCCCGAGAGTGGTACCCTCTGCCTTTAAGAACGGTGCTAATCTTCTACATTACATTTTTTTTAAAGAAGAAGATCGCGTGAGGAAATAGATTTCTTAGATGGGCATATTAGGATATTTCCGAGATTGCAACTCGCACGGTGTCACGCCACATTTCTGCAGACTGAAGGTTATCGATGCAATTGCTCCTTGTCGAAATTCATAAATGCTGCATCTTCATGAAATAAACACAGTTGGAAGTCTGCGCTTCGGGTGTGCGTGTCCTATGTGTCTAACGTGTTGTCGTCTTCGCGCAGTTTAAATATGTCTTCAAAAACTTAGAAAGACGTGCAAACACATCAGCATAAAGGTACGTGCTAGTGCAATGACATGTCTTGACACCAGGCACCCTCTTTTTCAGAGGGCACTAGAATGCATTTTGGCACATGCCTGTTAGTATCATAATCTACCGTTTCCACCTTTAATACTTCATACCTTTCATGTCCTGAACAACAGGATCGCTATTCTTCAAAATCAGTCACATTTGTGTGCCATGAATGGGAAACATGTAGTGATGCCTTGTGTATGTGGACCCATGTGGCCTTCTGTATGTGGACTCCTGCGGGTGCCACCAGCCAAAAAAGGCAAAAATAAGGAAAGCCAGTAGCACTCATACATTATTTCGCTCCATGTGAATAGAAATCTCCAAGTGTTTGTTCATAAGCAGTTGTCATCTGCTAGTGAAGTGTTGCCACCTCAGGTGTGCAAGCTGCCCCGTGTCTCCGACGCCACCCCCGTTCATGTGCTCATTTGTCACTGATAATGGACGCCTCATCTTCAGATGAAGCCTCCACTATCAGTGCTACCACAATTGCCAAATTTTCCCAAACGTTATGATCACAGTCGCAGTGGCACATGCCAGTCGAGAAAAAGATTTTAGGGTTGTCACAGCCACTGTCATGCCCCTTCGAGGCTATAATCATTGCGGTGCTTAATGAGTGTTTAAAGTACTCCCATTTGACCACGCATATTAATTTCTCAGTTTTTTAACGAGAGCTACATTGGCCGTATCCTCGCCGTTTCGATATGTCCGGTGCCCGTAACACTCACCGCGTCATCCGACATGACGTCAGGGAAGGAGCCAGGGATACCGCGTTGCAACCATGTTTCCAGTTGAAAGTCAGCGTTGTATACGTGTGTGCGTGCTCTACTCTGTCCATGTTCACTCGCGCTGCTCAATCTTAACAGAGAAGCACCTGGTGTTGCAATGTATCTACAGAAGGGGTGGTTCGGTGGCATTCGCCTTCAGCAGACGTGGAAAGTGCGTAGTTGTGAGAGGAAAGTCAGTCGTCGTTGGAACGAAATCAAGAGGAGGCAGCGAGATGAGGAGACAGAGGAAGAACGAGCCGCACACCCCGAGAAGCGTAACCGCTTCTCGGGGTGTGCGGTTACGCTTAGTTTTAGTTTGGCGCACACAGCAGCTCTGCGGACGCAGCCTGCCAGCCATTTGCTGTAGCATGCTGCGTCCGCAAAGACGTTGCGGACCCCAACTATATCTGTCTATTTTTGGTATGGTTGAGGTGTCTGCGAAGAAGCAAATCCTGGCTAGGGACCAAGAGGGTTCGTCCTAGACTTTAAGCTTCGTCCTAGACTTTAAGGACGAAGCTCAAGTGTCTTCTTATTGTTTGAAAACTTTGTTGGTAGTGTGGGACGGTTAGCAGATATGTATAACAGGCTAATAAATTGCTGAGATTGGTTTGTAACAACTGTGTGGGACCTGAGCTAAGCCGTGCACACGACTTGCCACTTCATTGAAAAGAAGACTCCAGAGGCGGCACTTCTGGATGACGTCGCCTGTTCGAGCCTTTTATTGTGGGTATGAACAGTTATCACCATCCCTTAAGGCTTCACCAAGAGACTGGAGGTGTGTAGGATTTGATAACCATTTGTAGATTGTTGTGCACCAGTTGTAGCATAGGTAGGTTGCTTTGTTTCTGGCTTCCATTTTGTCATATGATATGTGAATTCTCTTGTTCGCTGTTGAAGGAAAGAAGGGGAATTCTAAGGGCGCATTCTTTGTTTCCTTTGGCAAACAGCACCTTGATGAGCACCTACAGACAATCAAGCAGCGAAAAGTACAGGGACGTTTTTAATAATGATTATGACATCAATGATAAAAAGTTAAATACACGAAAAGACAGCTTGCTTCCGGCAGCGGCCGAACCTGCCACCTTATAATAACCAAAATGATGGTATAGAAATTAAGCTACGGGGGTGGTCTTCCAACTGTCCACTTCATGGGGTGTATCTGTGCATCAAAACCAGGGACTGTTAGCACTGCTGGTAGCCGCGATGACAAATGCGGGACACCCTTTTTTGCCTGATGGCGTCGCATAGCATGTAATCGATATGGACATGTTTATAGACAAGCAGTTGCGATTAACCAGACTATTCAATAGCCACACAACACTGCTGGCATGCGAACTACCTGGGCCTTGTGTGGTTGTATCCCTGACTCTGGCACATTCTGGACTTGATAGAGCACTGCTTGCAATTCGCAATGTACCATGCATAGATGTACGACTTTGTGCTCTCCTGGCCGTATCGTTAATGGGATTTATACCAAATTTGGTATGGCATAACATGACCGTATGACGAACATAAATGGCTGGTCATATCATGAAAATCATGACTAAATTGTCATGAAAAGTATGATTTACATGCCACGCTCATGGGGCGTTCGCGGCCGTTTCGTTAGCTTGATATACACCAAATTTGGGATTGAGTGACGTGACTGTATGACGAACATAAATGGCAGATGGTAATATGCAAATAAGGACGTGCATGTCATGAACAACATGATTTGATTTACATGCCACGCTCATGGCGAGCTCGCGGCCGTTTCGTTAGCTTGAGATACACCAAATTTGGTATTGAGTGACATGACTGTATGAGGAACATAAATGACAAGTGGCAATATGGAAATCATGACATGTCATGAGCGACATGACTTGCATGCCACGCTCATGGCGCACTCGCGGCCGTTTCGTTAGCTTGAGATACACCAAATTTGGTATTGAGTGACATGACTGTATGACGAACATATATGACAAGTGGTAATATGAAAATCATGACTTGTCATGTGCGTCATGACTTCCATGCCACGCTCATGGCGTGCTCACGGCCGTTTCGTTAGCTTGATATACACCAAATTTGGTATTGAGTGACATGACTGTATGAGGAACATAAATGACAAGTGGCAATATTGAAATCATGACATGTGATGAGCGACATGACTTGCATGCCACGCTCATGGCGCGCTCGCGGCCATTTCGTTAGCTTGATATACACCAAATTTGGGATTGAGTGACGTCACTGTATGACGAACATAAATGACAAGTAGCAATATGGAAATCATGACATGTCATGAGGGACATGACTTGCATGCCACGCTCATGGCGTGCTCGCGGCCGTTTCGTTAGCTTGATATACACCAAACTTGGTATTGATTCACGTGACTGTATGACGAACATAAATGACAAGTGGTAATATGGAAATCATGACTTGTCATGTGCGTCATGACTTGCATGCCACGCTCATGGCGTGCTCGCGGCCGTTTCGTTAGCTTGAGATACACCAAATTTGGTATTGAGTGACATGACTGTATCACGAACATAAATGACAGGTCCTAACATGTAAAACATGACATGCAAATTATGTAAAGCATGATTTGCTCCTTCCTGGCTGCTTCGCATTACATCGATTCCCACAGTGCGTGGGATCTGCCGGCTTTTTCAACCAAGAAACTCGCTAGCAGACGATGCCTGTGTCGGCGTGCGAGGCGAGAGAGGGGGGAGCGTAGGAGAGGAGAGAGAGAGGGGGGGCGCGCATGCGCAGTGGGAGTGTGGACGCTGCGGGCAGAGATGCCTAAAGAAGAGAGGGGGGAGCGTAGGAGAGGAGAGAGAGGTGGGACGCGCATGCGCAATGGGAGTGTGGACGCCGCGGGCAGGGATGCCTAGAGGAGAGAGGGGGGGAGCGTAGCAGGGGAGAGAGAGGAGGGGAGGCGCATGCGCAATGGTAGTGTGGACGCCGCGGGCAGGGATGCCTAGAGGAGAGAGGGGGGTAGCGTAGCAGGGGAGAGAGGAGAGGAGGCGCATGCGCAGTGAGGGTGTGGTTGCCGCGGGGAGGGATGCCTAGAGGAGAGAGAGGGAGAGAGGAGGTTTTTTATTTTTATTTTTTAAAGGGTTTGCGCATGCGCAGTAAGGGTGGTCACGCCGCACACCACCACCACCGGATTAAGCTTCGCCATAAGATGCTTCACATCTAACACCTGCCGGCGCTTACCTCCTCAACCTATCCTCCTCCTCCTCCTCCGCGGACAACGCTGGACAACGCCGGATGCCTGACATAGCCCGACTATGAAATGCATTCGCATTTAAAAAAGAGGGATAAAGGGTGATGATGGGGACAGAAAGAGGTGGTGAGTATGTACAGTAGCCACATATCACAGTGCCCTACAGCTCGGTATCCAGTCAAGTGCTTTTGAGAAAATCTAGAACCGCCCTTGTAGCAGTTTTTGACAGTGTTTGGTCGCACATTGCTGACAAAATGCAACTCTCACTAAGTGGTGTTTGTCCGATGCCTGCCAGCGTTGAAGTTAGCATCTTCCTTTGCGTCTCGTATAATGGACAGTCTCAAAATATATGGGCTAAATTTTCGCGCACTTGGCAGCGTTCACAGTTCGGGCTGTCCGCACGGCCGATTAGGTGCGCGTAGCGTCGGGTAAAGGCAACGCCCAGGCGAATTCGGTGCAGCACACTAGCATGTCTTCGGCTGATTTTAGCCGGAAGGCGAAAAGTCATATCGGGGTCTGTTTCCCACTGACGCTTGCTCCGATGATCTGGTTTCGACCAGTAAGTGACCGCGCATGAGCGATCTCAACAATATGTTGACGTTCCCAAATATTTGCCCACGGCTCAATACGCGGTTAAACGGGCAAATATTCGCGCAAATTCGAGTATTCGAACACGTAAACATAGGCGAGTGCTGCAGATTCTCAGTTTTAGAGTAAGACGTCCCCAATAAATACCGGTCTCACAGCTACAACCGCGCCAGCTCAATCGCGATGTATCTACGACCGAGAGTCCATAGAGCCCAATGTATTCGCTGTCGGAGCGGACCCTCCTGTGCCTACCGGCCAGTATGTGCATTGAACACGATTTATTATGTAAAGGTCAGCTGTAGGCCTGGATTCTCTGCGGGAATTCCATTGCACCGTGCCGCCTCAATTCCAAGTGATGGCGCTTGGAGAGTGATCGCTTACTTTCATAACACGTGCAACTGTTGCTTTTTCTGAATAATAATTTATAATGAGTGCATTTCGAGGAGTCTCTCCAGCGTGCTGCAGCCTTGTGAAATGCATGTTCATTAATTTATTTTAAAAAATAGCAAAAGCTATCGTTACTTCCTGTTTTCCTACTGTTTAGGCATACACATATAAACTATGTTCGATAATATTAATGATTGTTGGGGTTTAGCATCCCAAAACCGTCATATGATTATGAGAGATACCGTAGTGGAGGGCTCCGGAAATTTAGACCTCCTGTGGTTCTTTAACGTGCACTTAAATCTAAGTACACGGGCCTCGAGCATTTTTGCCTCCATCGAAAACGCGGTCGCCGCGGCCGGGATTCGTTTCCGCGACCTGCGGATCAGCAGCCGAGCATCGTAACCACTAGACCACCATGGCGGGTAATCGATATTCGAAAACCGTTTTGTTTTTTACTTATTCGTATTACGATTGATATTCAAAAATTTTGATATTTGCACGCTCTAGGTATACTGTCAGCAGAGATGTCAAAGTTAATCCAAGAAAGTAATAAAATTATCTTACTAATTTTTCTTTAAACGCGAACTCACAAATCAAATTACATCTGGCCGAAACTAGTCCTATTACCTTACTATTATTTTTTTTTCTGACATTTCATGGCATTAATTTGCTACTCACGAAAATGGATGTGTTAAGTATTATCCAAGAAGCAAACCTTTGTGGAGGTGTTCCACAACTCCGGGATCGTATTTTGCATTTAGGCAATAATTAAGGCATTCAGTAATTATGCATAATTAATGACTTAGTGAAAAGCGTATTACAAATAGCCTATGTAACTATAGGCTAGTGTGAATATATGCATTCAGTGTGGTTTCCTTCAAGCGTGCCTTTCATTTTTAAAGTCTCGGCTCAAGTTACAAGTGTTGTGACGTTCTATAGGCTATTAGGTGATAATGAATAAGCACCTATTATACAACAGTTCAAGGCTGGCAAAGACGGCACATGCTCTCGCGCAATCACAGCACCAGTCATTTAGTCATCATTTTAGTAAGGCGCACACCCTTTGGTGCAGCTGCTCCACTACAGTACCCCCGGGCTGAAGTTTAGCGATCCTGGTGACTCAGGGAGTAGGTAGAACGACGGGGTCTACGACACGAATTAAGACGGTCGGCATGTACGGTCTCGCGTCCTCAATGAGGCGATTCTAGCCGTTGTTTGAGGGGCTCGATTATGTAGTTCGCCCTGCGCCAGAAGATTAAAAGAGAGCCCAGGAATGGGGGGTGGGTGGCCTTAGCCAAACAAGTGAGCCATCAGAAAACGCGGGAGCTGGGTGATGAATGTCGTCATGCCGTGTCTTTGTAGACCTTGAGCTTCGCTAGTCATCGAACAAGCTAACTGACGGTAGTATTCGGCGTATCGGGCGATGCGAGAAATTTGAGTGCACTCACAGGCATCAGGTCGGTATGGGGTTCCTTGCTGAGTTCCTTGCTCTATGAGTTCCTTGCTCACTGAGCTGGACTGGAAGCCGTTGTCAATTACGTAGCCAGTAGGGGACGCAACGAGTGTGAGTAAATGGCAGGCATAGTTCATGTTGTCTTATTCATTGTAGGTGGCGTTGACTGAACAATTAGTGATTCTAGGGGCCGGCGGGATGACAGGTTCTTTTCTTTATCGACGATACTAGCGTTATCACAGTCAGTGGTGAGATTACGGTCATGAGCATGCTCAGCAATGGCGATCATCGTGCGGCTGTTATTAGTGACTTCACGCTCCTTCAGGCGTCGGGAGGTCTTTCCCGTTTCACCAATATACACTTGACGACAATCAGAGCACGGTATTTAATATACTACATCCGGGAACGATTCACTCGGCAGCCTGTCTTTTACATTCATGAGCTGGTTCGGGAGCTTGCTGGTTGGGACGTGAGCAGTGCGCAAATCGTATCTTGTTTCCAAGGTAAAATACTTCACACTGAGTGAGGACGGCGCTATGGTCTCGTTCGACTGTATGTCACATTTTCTTGTCTTCCGGTGGATTTGCCTGCAACCTCGTGCGAAGAAGCCCTAAAAGCAGACAGTGGTCTTTCTGGTCGCAGCCCCGTCAACGTCTCCGAACTTAGCGAGCTCTTGCGGTTTTGTCTCAGAAAAAAGTATTTTTCGTACGGTGGCATTAACAGGAAACGCATGGTACGGTGATGGGAGCGTCAATATCAGTCGCCACTGCTAATCTCATAATGGCAGCCTTGGAGGGAAAGGTCCTGCAATGTTCACTCCTGCATCCAAAATGCTTTACTGGTACGTCGATTATTGCTTCTGCATTTTGAATAAGCGTGTCATCCAAGTCTTCTTGGACTGCCTGAAAGCCCAGACGGCGAACTTACAGTTTCCCGTTCAACACGAGAACAACAGCATGCTGTCTCTTATGGCTGCTCAGGTTCGCCGGGATGGGAGCGTCCTCGCCTTCACGGTATACAGGAAGCCCACGCACACAGGTCGTACTCTCAGTTTTCATTCGCATAATCCCATCGGCCACAAGACATACGTACTGTCATCCTTGGTTACACGGGCTGTACGGGTCTGGTCAGATTACGATGCATCTAAGAAAGAAGTACGGAAGATCCATCGGGAGCTAAGCTGCAATGGCCATCCTGATTGTTTCACCTCTAAAGCTGCGAATCGGGTGCTACAATCCTGTGACAGTTTTAATACGTGTGGCCGTACATTACGTCGAAGGAATCAGTGAGGCACTCTCACGCATATTTTCAAGATAACATTCGCTCGTTATGGCTAGTGGCCACGTTTGTTCGAAAATAATTACGCTGTTCACGTTTGCGTGTTCAAGAATATTTTCAATGCCGTCACATATTCTTGCGCAGTTTTTGCAAGGCAGTGCCTAGTCGAAAGAAACACTAGGCCTGGTCTGACGACTTTTTCCCGTTTCCACCAGATCGGGAATCCAGACACGGTTTCTGGCAGGTGTGGCGGGTCTGGCGCATACGAACGGTTTTCCGTTCTGAACCGCACTGGTCTTTTCTGGGAAGAAGCGGGCTCGCTTGTTTTGATAAAACCTGGACTGGTGTGTTTTGTTAAGAACGGGGCTGATCCTCGTGTAATCCTTATTTTTATGTCATTAAAAGCATCGTGGATAAAAAGATGCACTTTTACACAGTAGTTTAGAACTGAAAAATGACTTCTCTGTTAAGTTTTCCTATCGTCCTCTCAGGTTGATGTCTTTTGTGACCACCAGAAGCCTGATGTTCGGGGCGACCTCATTCGCCTCCTTTTCCAAAATGCTTTGGGCAGCACTGCAAGGCATGAAAAAGCCGAACAATTCATTACAAGCTATTCATAATTTGATAATTTAAGTTCAATATGTTTGTTGCAGATTTGTGCTCTGACTTTTAGAAAAGAAAAAATACAGAACACCGATTTATTTCTGGTAACTTAGAAGCGCCTATCAATGGACTATGGCAGTTGATTAGGCCCACAAAGCACTAGCAGAATAGACATTTGCGCAGAATCTGCTATGTACTTTTCATACAGAATAACATACCAACTGAGGAACAAATTTTTAAAAGTGGGACAACCGTTGCAACAAATCGTCCCCATAAATTTTTACAAAGCCATAAAGCACATGTTTAATGGTGTTAGGTGTAATATAAGGAAGGCTCACACATCATGAAACAGAAACGGCTGGATGTCGGTACAATCATCCATAATAGCACTGTTGAGGTTTTCCTTCCGCAAAACACTACGGGCAATAATGAATATGTAACATCTAGACGCCACCTAAATATGAACAAATGCAATTATTCTTGTTGGTAGTTTCCCGAAAAAGAAAGTAGACATGCATTTCAGCATTTCGCCCATTCGGCATGTACAGCCGTAAGCATACTTTACTTTACCGCGTGGCCTCGACCCAGTTCGACTGACGCTAACGCCGCAAGCGTTGCACACTGTATGTTTACGGTAGCTAGCGATAGATGGAGCGTGGGTCGATTTCTCTAGTAAATTTTCGTTTCGCTTCTGCCTGACTGGCGGATCGAAAACACTCACTTTGCAGGTCCGTTTCCGCTACAAATTCCTCATGGGCATATTCTCACGCAGGCTGATAAAATTCGTTGCCATACGCTTATCTCGGCAATGAACCATTGCATGCGACAGCTCACTCACCTTTCTAGTTTGAAATCGCAGCTCCCACACGAAAGAAATGATGTGTTGGAAAACCAGAAGAAACGCACATTCATAGTGTTTGTAAATGCTGCGCAATAAGTAAATCTGAAATACGGTTACAGCCATTTGATCTGCTGTTCCAATATATCATTGCTTTCAAGCAGAAGCTGCGATTTCAAATTCGAATGACGTGTTAGCTGTCGCACGCAATGGTTGAGTGCCGAGGCAAGCATACGGCAATGAATATCATGGGTGGGCGTGGAACGTAGCCGCGAGCGAATCACGGTGAAAATGGACCTGCTAATTGAGTGCATTCAACCCACCCGTCAGGGAGACGAGAAAAAGAAATTTCCTAGTAAGATCAACCCGCGCCCAGTCTCCTGTTACCTGCAGCAAACATGCCGTGTCCAACGCTTGGCAGCGCTGGCATCAGTAGAAGCGGTTCATTCAATCAATCAATCAGTCAATCAATCAATCAATCAATCAATCGAACTTTATTTTCATGAACAGATATGTGAAAATACAGGGATTATTTGGACCGATAGCCTAAAGTGGCTAATGGCCGGTCCAATACAATGTGCAACAAAAATTCCCCATCTCCCGCTGAAGGGAACCATGTGTGGATGCGAAGCAGTGGGGAGATAATTAGCTTGAGCGGGATGAACGTCGCTGCTCTCATTTCGCGGCAGCGGTCCGGGCGCTCATCGCGGCGCTGCACAGGAGAGAGAATGAGGCGCGCGCGCTCCGTCATTTCCATACCGCGGAACTACCGTGGCGCCCCCCAGCGGAGTATGCAGCTGTCGCGCCACCTGTCGTGCGCGCCGCTCCGTAGAGCATTCTTAGAGGAGAGGACGAGGGGGGGGTACCTTAGGAGAGGAGAGGGGACGTGCATGCGCAGTGGGGGTGTGGGACGCGGGAGCCGCTCCGTAGAGTAGAGGATTCCTAGAGGAGAGAGGAGGAGAGGACGCGCATGCGCTGTGGGGATGTGGGACGCCGGAGCCGCTCCGTAGAGTAGAGGATTTCTAGAGGAGAGAGGGGGGAGAGGACACGCATGCGCTGTGGGACGCGGGCGCTCCTCCGTGGAGTAGATGATTCCTGGAGTAGAGAAAGGATGTGAGAGTAGGAGAAGATAGGGGGGAGGGACGCGCATGCGCTGTGGGGGGTGTGGGACGGTCCGTAGAGTATTCCTAGAGGAGATAAAGGGGGGTGAGCGTAGGAGAGGAGAGAGAGAGGGGGGACAGGGGACGCGCATGCGCTGTGGTGGTGTGGGACGCGGGAAGGAGGGACGGACTAAGCCCCCTCCAAAGACATGCAAGGAGTGGGGTCAACCTGGGCGGCAGACACCACCTGCCTAGCCATTGCCAAGCAGCCTCTCTGTGCTCTCGGCCATGACTCTGATGACTGTGGTAGTGGTTGACGGCCTTCATATTACTACAGTGTTCTGGTTCGCATAATGGGTGCTTCCCCACTTCATGAAAGTGGCCGAACGCGGGACGACGGACGCGGGAGGGACGCGGGAGGGACGGACATAGCCCCGAGCATAAGATGATTCGCATCTAATACAGACATCACACGTATACATTTTAACGCGATAACGTTTAAGAGCTCGTTTCGCAGAAATTCCGGCGTCGGCGTCGTTGGTTGTCCGTGACCGTACATCTTGTCCGTGACCGAAAAATCAAGCAAGATGCAAATAAAATAAATAAAAATTTCAGGGTCCGAGTGAAGATCAAACCCGGGCCATCTGCGCGGCAAGCAGGTGTTCTACCACACAGCCACGCCTCTGCTTGGAAATACAGTGAAAATAACTTCCTCTGCTTGGAAATACAGTGAAAATAACTTTCATGCTTCGCAAACGCAAGCGTACTTTATATAGGCGTTGCAATATGACATGTAATATCCCAGGAATATTGCGCGGTACAAGCGTACATTGCCATCGGTCGTCAGAATATGTGACTCTAATAACGATTTCGTAGTTTAAAGCCGGCCACCCATTACAAACCGCACACACCTTAATGCACGTATTCCCTTAAAACCACATAGTGGGTGCATAGCAAGTGTGCACTAAGTGGTTGAAGTAGGGGCTCGGGACAGAATGTCGCTATCGCGTTCAATTCTTAAAGGCAAAGATTAAGGGTCGCCCAATTTTCTTCCTGCATACTTATTAGCTTGCAACTAGCTTGATATACATAGGCACTTATTTAAAAAGAACACAATGAAAATCGAATCAAACATACGCACAGGCTTACATGTCTTGACTATAGAAAAAATGATTTGCATGATAGGACAAAATTACGTGCCGTTAGAGTGTACTAGACCAAGGGAGTGCTCGGAACGGCCGCAGCATCAATGTACAGAAAGTGAAGCCCAGAGAGGGTCAATCCGCTTGCGGCGCTGCGATTGGTAGTCTGCAATGTGTCGTCGTTTGAAAAGTTGCGCGCGGCTCCACCAAAGTGGTGCAGAGGTAGAATGCCGGCTTCCCACTCGAAAGGCCCGGGTTCGAATAGCAGCTGTAGATGTTGAGTTTTTATTCTTTAGTGTAACTTCTTATAGCTGTATTGTTTTTTCTAGTTTCTTAAAGTTAACTGCAATTAGACCGTATTACCACAGAAAGTAACTGAAATGTGAAGTAAAAATACGATATAATTGACAGTGAGCATAATTATTTGCAGCGCCGCCACATGACATTTAACAAATACGTCAAGTATGTCCTCCGGGATTTCTCGTATTCTCAAAGATCTCAGAGCCGTACTTTACGTTTTTGTTGAATGTTGTGCGGTGGCGCTGCAAATAATTACGCTCACTGTCAAATTTATTCTATTTTACTTCATATTTCAAGTTGCTTTTGTGGCAATGCGTACCAACTGAAGCGAGATTTAAGAAACAAGGAAAAACAATACAGCTATATGAAGTTACACTAAAGAATAAAAACTCAATATGTACGGCTGCGATTTGAACCCGGGCCTTCCGAGTGGGAAGCGGTCATTCTACCTCTGCACCACTTTGGTGGAGCCGCGCGCAACTCTTGCAGAGTACCGATCGCAGTGCCGCAAGCGGATTGACCTTGTTAGGGGCTTTACGTTTTGAAGCTCGTTCCGGGCATTCCCGTGTTCTAGTACACTATAGTTCTGTTTTATTCCTTAACCCTTTCCTGCCCGAGAAAAATATAATAGAAAAATTGCTAACTTGCTCAAAAATTATTGACGTTTGCTCTATTCTAATTAGGTTTTCATAGGTTAAACTGTAAGAATTGGTGTTTTTGCCCCAGAAAACAGACCCGCACATATGTGCGGGCTGGGCTTTTATTCATGTGATTCACTGCAGGGAGGAATACACTCATAACGGCTAAGACAAAGCAAAAAAATGCGTGGTCAGCGCTGCGAATGCAACATTTTAGAGTATTGCGTGTCACTTGTGAGGCACAGGTATAAGTTGCACTTCACACAACGCGTCCTTGAACAAGAAGCTACACTTGACAGCCTGCAGTGATGTGCAGATGTCAAGCCGTATACTGATCGCCAGTGGTACAGCTGAGTCTAATCGCTTGGCTATGCCGGGCGCCTTTTACACTGCAGAAAAGTTGTCTGAGGATTGATCTTGCGACACACTTTTCTTTCCGCTTTCAATTCTTAGGCGCCTGGTGACGAGCAGTTTTGCAGAGATGAAATGCAGCCCATGATCTAGTCCATACCTAAAGCTGCTTGATATTTTGCAGAGTTCCTTGCAAGGTTTTTCTACGTCTACAACTTGGGCACACTGCCATTTTGTCAGCAATAACTTCAACGATCGTTGCATTAAATTAGTATGAGAAAGTCGGCAAAGGAGTCTTCACAAGAAAAACAACGTCGGGTGTCTCACCACTTCCAAGCCGGTGAGGCTCTGCAGCCGAATATGTCTTTTTCCAAAAGACATCAATTTCACTGAAACTGGCAGGATAGGGTGACTGGTCACCTGACCCAGTTATTACGGAGGCGACTGCTCAAAAACTCGCCTTCCATACTCCAGTTTTCATCACTAAGTTGGCTCGAACCTCGAATATGAATCTCTGTCAATTCGTCAACGTGGTCTCTACCCAATTCTGACGCAAGACATCAGGAGGCTGAATATCTCTTCTATGTCTTCATTCTCTGGTTTGAAAATCTCGGAATGTAAAAAAAAAAATAAATTGAGCGCCCACAGAAGCTTGTTACCTAAGTTAGATAATTTCAGCAATTTTAACCCTCAATGTTATTTATTATCCTTAGAATTTCCCTGGCGGTAGTGCAACTCTATATGATAGGCAATTTAAAATCTAATTCTTTGAAATATAATGGATGTTGTCACAACACATTCACAAAATTAATATTTTCTGCGTAAATGGTGATCACAATTCACGCACATCACTTCGCATCGCAAACTTCAGATATGAGAAAACATCAGGAAACACCAACCAAAGAAGTCCCAATAAGATGCCAAGAAAGCTATTCGCAACAAAAATGACAGAATGTGCAGGCGCAACCGCGCGCGAAAGAGCCAACCTGCGCCGCCCTGCCGTGCACTTGACGAAGACTAAAGCCCAGCCCGCACAAACGTGCGGGTGACTTTTTCACGCGTCAGTACACAGCGTGTGTGGTAAGAATGCGTCAATTTTTTAGCGAAGCATGTTTTTTTAAGTCTTAATATTCCTTTCATATGCATACATTCCCGAAAAAAAAATGTATAACAAGAAGGAGCGTTGATTTACACGTCTGAGGTAGCTGCTGTCGGCGCACGTGCTCAGACGGCATTTTTCGTGGAAGATTACTCGCCCACTGGTGTCGAAATTATTGAACTACCGAAACAGATATATTCCCCTAAACATTGACTTCAGCGGCACAGAGCTATGAAACCGAAACTGAAACAGGTGCCGTTTCGTGAGCGTCTTTATTGACCCGCACATTTGTGCGGGTCAGGCCGTAAAGTGCTAGGGGGACCGCGTCCCATATTTTTGTTCTATTAAATTGTATCACTCTTTCTCCGTAAACATTATAACATTTGGGCAGATTGAAACTATCATTCGAAGCACGTCGCGTATTGCGTATAGGAATTGAAAAAAAGATCAACAGGCAAAGGCGAATTTTTATAATTATGTTATTTATTGAAACGGCAATTTTGTAGTCGCGCAACATCGGAACCGAGAGAATACGTTGTGATTGGAAAATATTACCTACTGATTCACCTGGGCTTATGATTTTCAATGTACGCTTTTGAAGTCGTTCAAGAGTTTTTAGATAACTCTTGTACGTCACACCCCACGATTCCAGACAGTAACCTATGTGACAGTGACACAATGAAAAGTAGAGTGTGCGAAGCATAGCTTGCGGAAAATATTGGCGAGCTTTTATTAGAGAATAGCAGCCATAGGCTACCTTTGCGCACACACTCTGTACTTGCTCATGCAAGTGTAAATGCTCATCAAAAATGACGTCTAATTATTTAAAACAAGAGACTTGTTGATTAGGAGCGCTGTTTATTGTTAGGTTAAGAAATTCAGCGTCAATATGTTTCTTGCGAGAGTGAAACACTGTGTATTTTATTTTGGTACGGCTAACAGTCAGCTGATTTCTGGTAAACCATTCCGAAATGTTCGATAAATCGGTCATCACGTCATTTTGTAGACCTGCTATGGAGTGTCCCGTGAAAACTAAAACAGTGTCGTCCGCGTACATCGGTGCCCTTGATCTCTGTAGCGATGGCGGGATATCAATGATATAAAGAGAGCACAATATAGGGCGCAAAAGTTAACCCTGTGGCACCCCACATTTAATATAACTGTAAGATGACTTGATGACTCGGAGGAACCTCCAGACTTCACCCACTCATCATCATTCACTCCGTGGATATGCTGTGATTTTTTTTTTCTTTTAAACACAGGCTCGTGGAATGCCCCTCTGGGTCTCCTGCCACGCGGTGGCGTCTCACGCCAAGTGTCCAACTTGTTTTATCTAGGGATCTTAAGTGTGCCGGTGTTCTTTCTTTTTCCTTCTACATCATGAGTGGTACAGAAGGGAGCCACTTTTTTCGCGCGCATTTAAAGGGCAGTTTTCAATTTGACAGAAACTGTAAAAGCGTTCCGTGATAGAAAACACGCTCAAGCTGTTCCGAGATCTGCGTACCGCGAGCGGCAAATGGTGCATATGAATAGCTCGCCGTTACATCGCTGGCACGAGCATGGCGTGTGGCTATGTTGGATAGCGCAGCAGGATGTGGAGCGAGGGGTCGCTGGTTCGAATCCCCGGTCAGGCGGTTTGGAATTTTTAACGCGATAGCGTTAAAGAGCTCTTTTCGCATAAATTCCGGCGTCGGCGTCGTTGGTTGTGAGCGAAAAATTATCTTGTCCGTGACAGAAAAATCGAGAAAGATGCAAATAAAATAAATAATAAAAATTTCCGGGTCCGAGTGAGGATCGAACCCGGGTCGTCTGCGTGGCAAGCAGGTGTTCTACCACACAGCCACGCTCCCGCTTGGAAGTGCAGAAAAAAGAACTTCCTCTGCGTGGAAATGCAGTGAAAATAACTTCCATGTTTTACAAACACAGGCGTCCTGTATACAGGCGTCACAGTACAACATGTAATATCGCAGCAATATTGCGTGGTACAAGCGTACACTCTAAGAAAAAAAAGAGTATACCTGACTCTTTTCGGAGAGTTCTGACTTGCCACGTTTACGACTCTCTTTGGAGAGTCATGGTGACTCTCTTGGTGGGTCAGAGTCGGCGCGCTCAGGAGAGTCCCCGGACCCTCTTAAGAAGAGTGGGATGACTCTGATGCAAAGGATCACACTACCACTTCAGAGGGAGTCAGACGACTCTTGGCGGTGACGCTCCTACGCGGGTCAATTGACACCCACCGAAGCGTCAAGCGCCTCCACGGCTATTTTAAGCTACTAAATTGACCCAGGGTCTACTTTTGCGCGACTACTGCTGGAAATAGTGAAGTGTTCATTTTAAGCATCTCCACTAATACTTGCCGTTGTGCCCAGCGACTGCAAAAAAAGGATATTTCAATTTTAGCATTATTTTACCAAAACTCCTCAAAGCACACCATTTCCAGCAAAGTTGAAGCAGTTGAGGTATTCCTCATTTACATGCTTGTATGAGTATAACCAACCAATATGTGTGACTGTGATGTGCATAGTGTCATGTCGTGCAAAATAAACAGCAGATATCGGTATCAAGTTTAAAATATTTATTCCTTATGATTAAGAATCAAAAAGTCGTGAAGGCTGGAGGAATCAGACTTGTGACTTGCTATGTTGTCACTCCTGTTCAGCGTGAGCAGCCATGAAAAATGGTACCTGAAAAGAAGAACGTGATATCATAATGAGAACACGGAATCATAGTAAGAGTTTGCAATACCTACGCAATAAGTGATTTACACAGACATAATGAAGGCTCACAACAAAACAACAAATCCAAAGAGGCATGGTAAGGCACCGTGTTTTTTGCCGTTATCGTGTAAAACAACTTTCATATAGTAGCTTTTCTAAGATGTCACTTGGTGACATATTTGCAGCACAAGATGATGTGAGCTTTTTTTTAAACAATTGTTTTAGGCTCCTTTGCGTGGGTGCCACTCAACTCCTTTCCTACGTCGTCATGTCCAACCAAAAGAAATATGGGACCGACTGCCTCGTTCACAGGGCGAACGCCGCTGTTGATTTTCCCATCACTAGTGGTGAGGCGCCAGACCGTAGCGACACCTTCGTTTCCCCGAGTGTGGCACTCAGCTGAAGTGAAGAGGAGAATCGATCCGGGATTCTGGGAATAACCAACACACAAACACACACGAATTAAATAGTTTTATGCAAACCACCCTTTGTTCAACACACCGTTACGGTACACACATCTGACACAAGTGCTTCGTTTTAAATAATTTCGCATTGAAAAGAAATTTTCACGTAAAAGAAGGCGGGGACCTCGTTTCGCCATAGGAAGTGGCTATGCAAGAATGCAAGCACTTCTTTTCTGAGAAATCACTTCAAAATTTGCTTTCAGAATAAGCCCGGCTTTGCGCCGGCGTATTCCGACAACCAAGCCCACCCTCCGGCAGTCAGGTGCACGCCGTGAGCGGTTACTGACCGCGTGTTTTGCAAACGTAATCCGTCATTAAATACTCAAACACATGCGAGTACGAACGCCCGAACGACACCAACGCGAGCGGACGCCGTCTACGTTGACATCAGACATGGCATATGCTAGAATTACCGCACATAGCTCCCACAGTCACGTATATTCACTCGATTCTGTAGTAAAGCCGAACGTCATCATATACAGTACGTCTCTGTACACAATTTTTTTTTTACGTATCCACGCGTGGAAGCACCCTGCACACTCCAGTATCGATGGAAATGTTATTATGACGTTGACTAAAGCGCATCTCAAAACGATATCGAGCACTTTCAGCACTTCAGACACAATGTGCGATCACAAAGTAATGGCCCTTGTTAAGTGATGGCATCTCTCATTTTATGGGCCATGCAATCACTTACACAACAACGCGCATAGCGGTCTCAACTCGTTAAGTGACTGTTTTAATCCTGCAACAGCCCCGCGGACGCAGGCTACTGTTGGAAATGTCTGGCAGCCTACTTCCGCAGAGCTCCTGCAGACGCTAAGCTAAAGCTGTGTAATTAGTGCATGCGAAAGCAGTACACTCACCGTTAACACGCGCACGTTGTCCGTGTCCGCAACTTCAAGAATATTCCACACTCCAAGCGTCACTGTTGTCACTTCGAGCACGGAGCCTGGCATGACCGCCACCGAAGATGCGCATGTTCACTCGAACTCAAAACTACAAGACGCGCGACCAGCGCAACTGAGCCACTGAGCGCAACCAACGCAACACATTCCAAAAGGCGGAGGAGAAGAGAGAGCAGGCGAAATAGCGGAGGCGCCGGGCGGTCGCGCCGGCTCTGTGGCGCCGGTGCGAGTGTGTGTGCCCGTCACAACGGCGCCAAACGGAACGCGCGATATGTATGGCGCATACGGCGGCGCCTTCGTCACGTAAACCAATCGAAGCGCGCTTCACGAGAGTTCTGTGACTCCTCACGAATTGCCAACTCTCTTTCTCTGCGTCTACCATCCAAAGGGGTCTAGTGAATACCCGAAGAGAATCATGGCTTGGTAATCCTCTTTCGACTCCTTTTTTTCTTAGAGTGTACATTTCCATCGGTCGTCAGAACATCTGAATATCATGACATCGTGGTTTAAAGCCAGCCACCCATTACAAAGGGCACAGACGTTATTGTGCCTATTCCCTTAAGACACCGTAGTGGGCACATAGCAAGTTCGAAAACATTTCACGCGCATTATTGCTTGTGGTTTAAAACATGCTACCAATTAGATAGTATGCACTAAGTGATTGAAGTACGCACTAGAGAGAGGATATCGCTATCGCGTTCAATTCTTAAAGGCGCAGCTTAAGGGTCCCCCCAATTTTTTTTCTACCAATTTATTTTTCTTCATCCATTTTTCATATATACACATACATATACATATCCGGGACATGACGGCGTCGACTGGCGGTGACGGAGAGTGTCCATATAATTGCTATCGCAATAAAAAAACAGAGGCGTGGCTGCGTGGTTGAACACCTTCTTGCCACGCAGACGGCCATGGTTTCATCGTAACTCGGACACGGAAATTTCTATTATTAATTTTATTGGCATCTTTCTCGATTTTTCTGTCACAGACAGAATGATGAGTTCCGCTCACAACCAACGACGCCTACATGGACGCCGACGCCGGAATTTCTGCGAAGGGAGCTCTAACTCTCGCATTAATAGATGACTGTAGGACGTCCGGGACCACTTATCTGTGCATGCTGGCTGTGCTTGAAGCGGCAAATCAATCCAATATAATTACATGCATAAGCTAACAGCTGCGCCAAGGAACAATATTATGGTCGCAGTGGGCGGCAAGTGGCCGACGACTGATTAGAGAGTGGCGTTTCCGCCTTTTAATGACCGTAATGCTGACAGGTTGCCTGGGTGTTCACTTATTCCGTTTTCTATCGTGTTGTATTTGTAGATGAAGAAAGATTTTCGTTGTCCCCTTGCCTGGTTATTCGAAAATTGTTTTCCAAGAGTGTTACCCTCGTATGGTCAAAGCTGTGATCTTTCAATATGCTGTGCTTAGAAAGTGGAAGGGCCGGCAGGGAACGTGCATGCGCCCGATAGTTGTTCAATCTAATTCTAAAAGGTGTGTCGGTATGTTACATATCCCACATTCACGCAGGTGTATGACGTTGTCGGAGTCGCAGTCTGATGCACCACATGTGCTTAAAATTTGAGTGGGTGCTTTTTGCCAATGTTGTTGTCTGCATGTGTTTGCATACTTTGCATCTTCCTTTTCCGCAAGGGCGACACCCTATTTGAGGTTTTGTGCGTAGCTTTGAAATTATTAAACGATCCCTGATACCTTTGGCCGCCTGTATACCACACATGGAGACGTGAAAATTTCGGATAGTCACACGTTCTGTTCCAATATGTTGAAGTATTTTTTTAAGACATTGTTTATGTTCGGTGGGTTGAGTGTGAAAGTTAATACCAGATTTTTCTTACAGTGCTATTCGGCATCTTTTTGCTGGTGTAGCAAAGCTTTGCGGTCCAGATTTCCCGCTTTTTTGATAGCGTCATCAATGATAGCTGGCGGGTATTCTTGATGGAGGAATACTACGCGCATACGTGTGCTGTTTTTGTGGAAATCCTCAGTGCGGTAGGAGATTCTTCTGCATCTGTGTGCTTGGGAATAGGGAATGCTGGCCTTGCAGTGTCGCGGGTGACAGCTTTTGAAGTGCAGGCATTGCTGCCTGTCCGTAGGTTTTCTGTATACGCCAGGTACCAGAGTACCATCCTTTATTCGAATGTGTACATCAAGGAAGCTTATTCCAGTGTTAGAGTAGGAGAGTGTAAAAGAAATGGTTCGATGTGCTTGGTTAAATGCGAGTATGAATTCGAGAAGTTCGTTTTCTAAATCATGAATATGTCGTCTAGGTACCGTTTATAGAATAAAGGTATGATATCACAGGATGAAAGAAAATTAGACTCTATATGGTGCACGAATATGTTAGCGTACTTTGGGGCCATTCTTGTACCCATTTCCATGCCACTGATTTGAAGGTAGTACTGATTGTTAAATTTGACGCTGTTTATTTCAACGAGAATTCTCTGCTTGGATATGCTGTTGGAAATCATGCTCGCGCGGCGCTTGGATGAAGACGAGAACGAGGTTGCGCGCGACCAGTGGAATGTTGACGGTAGGCTTGTGACCGATCTGTTTCACCATGTTGGGACGGCTTAGCGCTCTGCGCCAATAAAACCGACAGTAGTGTCTTTTTCCCACATCGTATTTTTGGTGCCGAACGACCCGGGAAGCCAGCCAGTGCCTTTGGAACGTGCGACTTCTTTTGGGAGAGACCTCTGCATCGAGCCGTCATGGAGCGGATCAAGAACAAGCGGGCCGCCCGTCGAGCGCAAAACACGACGATCGTTAACGAGGTGAACGAGATCCTTCAATCCGGACAATTTGAACTTTCTGCGCTTCGTGTCCTGCAAGGCCGGTTGAAGGCGACGAGGTCGGAGTTAAACGTGCTCAACGCCGAATTGGAAGCAGTCATGACCGACGAGCAAGTCATAGAAGATTATGATTCCGTCATGGAATACGACGAAGCTGCTGTCTCCGCGTTGGCCTTGCTCGATCACAATATTGACATGCTCAAGATTTCCTCTTCGCTTCCGACAACGGAGCCACCGACCGCAGCCGACGGGAACCGACCGACTGCACCCTTAACGAACACGACACGTTCCCAGCGTGAATTTGGTGCCAGGTTGCCGAAGTTAGAACTTGTGCGTTTCGACGGAACGATCACCCAATGGCAGCCGTTCTGGGACATGTTTCTGCATTCTGTCCACAAGAACCCGAGGCTGTCTGACACGGACCGCTTCCATTACCTTGTTTCTCTGCTTGACGGAGCTGCTGCTAAAGCTGTCGCCGGAACCCAAGTGACGGAATCAAGTTACAACGACGCCCTTGGAATATTGAAGCATCGCTACGGCAACCCCAAGTTGATCGAGTAGAAACTCCTTGAAAACCTACGCATGCTTGGGTCGGTGACATCATCGAACAACGTTACAGCCTTACGGAAGTTATTCGACGACATTCAGCTCAACCGAAGAGGACTCGCCAACCTTGGGGTGAGCGCTTCATCTTACGCTTCAATGCTATGCGAAATACTCCAGAAAGCTATACCCCAAGATATGGTAGTAGACTATTACAAGATCGAAAGCATCGAGTCCTGTTCCTCATCGGTAGCCACACGCAGCGGTGCGGATTCAGCTGAACGGGAGTGAGAGCGCCTGATGAAATTTCTTCAGGTAGAAATTTGAATGTAGAGAGAAGTGTGCTCAGACTAGGACACCAAGGCTGAACGAACCACGCCCTAAACAAAGTACAAGCTTAAATAGGACATCGATTCCTGCGGCAAGGGTGCTTCACAATAAGGCAGAAGTCTTAACAGAACCATGCTTCTTTTGTTCTACCAAGGACCATAAGACTGAGCGATGCACCAGTGAGGTTAGCCTCGACGACAAGCGCAGTATGCTCAGGAAGGAAAATAGATGCTTTAAGTGTACCATGAAGGGACATCTTGTGCGCGACTGTCGTCGCAGGATCCAGTGTACAGCACGCAAGCGTCGTCATGCTTCCACTATGTGCAACGCTGACGTTCCTAAGAGCTCAGCTTATGCAGGATCGAGAAAGACACCGAATGTCGCCATGCACGTTGCAACGAACAGTACCCAGCATCGACTCGCCACAGAGGTTCTCCTCCAGACGTTCCGTGCCTCGCTGACGACTCCTACTCATTGCTGTTACGTCCGCGGTGTTTTGGACAATGGCAGCCAACGAACATTTTTGAGGGAAGATGTATGCAAGAAACTTAATTTATCTCCCATCCGAGATATGGATTTAGTGGTTAGCACGTTTGGACGGGCACGATCACAGCATGCTCAGCGGGCTAAGGTAGTGAGCATTGCACTTCGCAGGCAGCACGAGAATATCTCAGTAGAGATAGAAGCGATCGTCATGCCGTTCATCTGCGAAGATATGATCGAAGTGCCACAAGATAACAGCTTGTTCCGCGTCATTGTTGCGGAAGGCAAACCACTAGCAGACGCAGTGGTTTTCCCTGGGGTCACAGGTGAACCTGGAGTGAGTCTCTTGATCGGTTCCGACCAGATGTGGAAGCTCATGCCGAATTCAAGTGAGGTGAAATGGGACACCGAAAACCGATCTCTGGTAGCGATCAACACGAACTTCGGATGGACTCTTCAAGGACCCCTGGCGTTCTCAGAAGAAGTTAGCCGGAAGACGAGCAGTCACATATGTGTTTTACGAGTAGACACATACGAAAAAGAAGCACTGTCATTCCCGTTACAAAGATTCTGGGAAATGGAAGCAATCGGTATTGTGGATACACCATCAGCCAAACAAGAAGAGGTTTTGACGAAGTTTAATGAAACCATCAAGTTTCAAGACGGTCGCTATGAAGTGTCACTACCATGGAAACCAGAGGGACCGGATATGAGAGACAATCGCAAAGTTGCGCTTTCACGCCTGTATTCTTTGGTTCGACGGCTTTCCTCAAACGATGAAGACTTGAAGGCCTATGACAAAGTTATTAGACAATATGAGAAGGATGGCCATGCGGAGAGGGTCAAGGACGTGCAAGCATCTCGAGGAAACGTTTATTACATGCCGCATCATGAAGTCATACGCGAGACGTCCACTACTACAAGACTGCGCGTTGTTTTCGACGCATCGTCGCACGGAACAGCGTCATGCAGTCTGAATGAAAAACTGGAAAAGGGACCGAACCTGAACTCCGACCTTCTAAAGATGCTACTAAAGTTCCGTTTGTATGCATTCGGACTTACAGCGGATGTACAGAAGGCCTTCCTTCAGATATCTATCAAAGAAGAAGACAGGGATGCGCTCCGCTTCTTGTGGTTTGAGAAAGTACCTACCAAGGACCAACCACTCCCACGACTCGAGGAGATCAGGATGACTCGGGTGCCTTTCGGAACAACGTCGAGTCCGTTTCTCCTATCGGCTACGCTTCGGTATCACTTCAACCACATAGATGCGAAATACCAAGAAACAGCTGTTCAGCTCAAGGAAAGCTTCTATGTGGATGATTTGGTATTCGACGCTTCAACGCCTGAGGAGATCTGCCACTTGTACGACCAAACAACCGAGATCATGAAGCTAGCAGGAATGAACATGCAGAAATGGTTGACCAACGAGGACAAGCTGCGACAGACACTACAGGAAAAAGGAGGGTCAGCGATAAAGAATACACCAACGAAGGTACTCGGCCTGTACTGGAACACGGAGGAAGACACACTTCGTATGAGCCTTGACCCACTCCTGGATATCGTCAAGAACGGAAAACCCACGAAGCGAACGGTGCTCCAAGCGACATCGAGAATTTTCGACCCGTTGGGATTTTTATCTCCATTCACCATCAGAGCCAAGATCCTATTTCAAGATATTTGGAAGCAAGGAATAGATTGGGATTTGTCACTTCCGAAGGCTCTCGAAGATGAGTGGAAGAAGTTTACGGCAGAGATTGAAGACATAAAAGATTTAACTTTGAAGAGGAGCTCACTGACCATAGTCAACACCGACGAAGCTCACTTCCAGCTTCATGTCTTCTCTGATGCAAGTCCGCAGGCATACGGTGTCGTCGCCTACTTACGGGTCGAAGATAGATCGGGAATCGTCTGTGTCCAACAGCTGCTCGCGAAAGCTCGGGTCGCTCCTATCAAGAGGCTGACGTTACCGCGCCTTGAACTCGTCGGAGCTTGCCTGGGAGCGCGGATAGCAACGTTTCTACGCGAGACGCTACCGAAATGCGACGAATACTTCTGCTGGACCGACTCGAACATCTGCCTATGCTGGATTCGGTCGTCACCCACTAAGTGGAAACCCTTTGTGTACAACCGAGTGATGGAAATTCAAGAGCGCACCGATCCTAGTCGCTGGGGTCACTGCGCCGGGAAAGTCAACCCGGCTGATTTCCTAACAAGAGGTGTGCCTGCCCAGAACCTTCGCACGAATTCGCTATGGTGGCTGGGCCCCGAATGGCTCATTTCACCTCAAGAAACTTGGCCGAAACAAGAAGAGAACTTCGACAACTCACCTGACATGTTAATCGACGAAAGGAAAGCAACAGATAACGTGGTTCTAATGGCCCAGAGCAGGACGCTGGAACCTCTATTCGAGGTTACTAAATACAGTCGCTGGAAGACAGCCCTTCGAATCACGGCTTGGGTGAGGAGGTTCCTTCACAACTGCCGAGCAAGTAATATTACGAGAAGAGAAGGTCCTCTGTCGGCTCAGGAGATTGTAGAAAGCGATGACACTTGGATCAGGACTTTGCAAGCACAAAGCTTTGGAAAGGAGATTGTGGCCCTAACCTCTAACAAACCTCTCCACAAATCGTCGGCGATACGAGACCTTCACCCTTTCGTGGATAGCAAGGGCATCATTAGGATCAAGACTCGCCTAGACAACGTAGAGGAAATGCCCCGTGCTGCTACCCGCAGATCATCGTTGCAGGCACCTCATTGTAGACAGCGAACATCGACGTCTTCTGCACAGTGGTGTCAGTGTCACACTGACCGAGCTGCGTGAGAAGTTTTGGATAGTGCGCGGCCGTCAATGTGTTCAAAAGGTGATTGGCCAGTGCGGTGTTTGTGCGTTGTTTGTGTTTCGGTTGAAAGCCGCTTCAGCTCCTACAGCCCCGCTACCTATCGACCGAGTCTCGAAGTCTCACCCATTTGAAGTCACGGGCGTAGACTTCGCTGGCCCAGTTTTCGTAAAGGGAAGCAGCTCTGTGAAAACATTCATTGTGGTGTTTACCTGTGCTGTAGTGAGAGCAGTTCACTTAGAACTTGCGAGTGACATGACAGTGGATTCTTTTTTATTGGCCTTTCGTCGTTTTATTTCACGTCGGGGCTTGCCAAGTGTAATTTATTCTGACAGTGCTTTAACGTTTAAGGCAGCCAGTCGTGAACTGAAGTTGTCATATGGTCTTCTACGTGATGTACAGGTATAGAACTGTTGTGCATCCAGTAATATCACGTGGAAGTTCATTGCTGAGCGCGCTTCATGGTGGGGAGGTTTTTGGGAACGAATGATTCGAACGGTTAAAAACTGCCTCAGGAAAACTCTAGGAAAAGGATGCTTCAGCTTCGAGCAGCTTGACACGTTACTAAAAGAGGTCGAGGTAGTGATAAATTCTAGGCCACTGACATATATTTCCGATGATACTGCCGAAGCAGAAGTACTGACTCCTTCGCACTTTTTGTCAGGTAGAAGTCTCACGGCCCTTCCACAAGCACAAATTAGTGGGAACTCGGGAGGCTGCACAGAGACGCTGTACGCATGGAGACGTAGACAACAAAAACTAAATGAATTTTGGCAACGCTGGTACAAGGAATACCTACTGACGCTAAGAAGCGCGCACAGCAGGTCACAGAAGCTCGGAAACAGTTTAGAGTGTGGTGATGTGGTCATAATTAGAGATAACAAAGTGCCTATTACGTTTTGGAAATTTGCTAGAGTTGTTGAAGGCTTAAAGGGGAACGATGGGCACGTCAGAGCATGCAAAGTCAGACTAGCAGACAGCACGGAACGCACGACACCGGTTCAACTTCTTTGTCCACTGGAACTATGCAAGTGACATTGTTGGCCGCGGAGGATGTTGGAAATCAAGCTCGCGTGGCGCTTGGATGAAGACGAGAACGAGGTTGCGCGCGACCAGTGGAATGTTGACGGTAGGCTTGTGACCGATCTGTTTCACCATGTTGGGACGGCTTAGCGCTCTGCGCCAATAAAACCGACAGAAGTGTCTTTTTCCCACATATGCGTCAAGTTTTTGGTAGCCATAGGATTCTACAAGTGCCCTCACACCATCGTCATACGGGATATGTAGAGTGAACGATGTGTAGAGAACGAATTTCCAATGTCAACACAAATGCACAGTCTGGAAATTTTACGTCCGATATTTCCCAAAGGAAATGGTTTTTTGTCACGCAAGAAATACTCATGTGTGGGTGCTATGTTTTTGATTATCGAGGCAATGTAACTAGATATAGGTTCAGTTAACGTTCCCGCGGCTGATATAATTTGTCTACCAGGGTCTCCTTCTTTATGAATTTTTGGAGGCATGTAAAAATGACCTGGTGCGGAATGTATTGTAACAAGTGCCTTTCGAAGCTGTGAATCGATCGCGTCTTCGTGTGTGAGCTCGTACGGGGCTGTTAGAATTATTTCTTTGTGCTCGATTGCAGGGTGAAAATCGAGATGTTTGTAGAATTGTTTGCATTCAGTTGTCGCTTGCCTTATTCAATGTAGTCCCATCTATTTTAAATGACAATCGCGCCTCCTTAGTCTGCCGGTTTAATGACGAGATCTTCGCGGTTACTGAATTCGAGAAGTGATTCTCTTTCTTTCTTTGCAGTATTATCCCTACTTGGCTTGCGCGCCTTGTACGCATGTATGACACCTTTCTGAACTGCGTCTATATAGAGATCCAAATGTCGATCTCTATTGGTGTCTGCGGTCCGTTGCGGCCCGATTACCCCACGCCGAGGTGGACTAGCTTTTGTGGTTTATCGATGAAATATTCCTCCAATCGTAAACTTCTTGCAAAGTCGTCTAGGTCTTTCAGAATTGTGAATTCATCGTACTTTTCATTGCTAGGGCAGTATGTAAGTGCACGTGATAATACAGTCAAATCTTCTTTGCTAAGCCCTTTCTCTGAAAGGTTGATGACGTTTGGTTATTTGGGGTGTGCTGGCAAGCCTTTATGATCGTGAGGTGGCCTGGTATGTTACGCCCCTCCGCATTCCAACTTAAGCAGCCAGCAAGCCAGGGACTGGCGCCTCCTCCAAAAGAACACTTACCCACACATATCAAGACTACACGCTATTTTGTCTCAGGTATACACAACAGGGATATGCCCCTGGTGTAGTGACCACACTGCCACACTTACACACATGACTTCCCAATGTACAGAGCGGCCAGCCCAAACAGTATCTAGTCTGGTGCGCTCACGACAAACACTCACAACGTGGTCTTGGGAGGCACGGCTTTCCGAGCTGGCACTGGGGAGCCAACTGGTGATCCTGTACCAGGCCCGGCGAGCCTCCGCGGCCAGTGGGGCTCTACAAGAGGGCACCACCCGGGATTAACCACGGACTGTCACTTTGAAATAAAGTTTATTCACTCTCTCCCATGTAAGGAACAGCGGCTATGGATTGTGGTTAAACGTTATCTCTCGCAAATTTCTTTCTTTTGAGCTTTTCTTTTTCCCCGCTGTCTTCTGATCAAATAAGTCGAGTTCTTCGGCCTCGAACTTCGAAAGAAATTATTTACTTGCATATTGCTTCTCGTCCATGAGTGTGATCAGGGTCTTTTCACAGTATTCAAAGGTGACCTTGGTTCTTGTGTGTAGTGATCGAGAATTTCGTTCCACTGTTTCAATTCCCCTTTAGAAAAATTATGCATCCATGGTGTTAGCGATAAGCGCAGCCCCTTCGGTGCCGTATCTGCCAGTACAGGTGGCCAACAAGTATTAGAGATCGTTAAATAAATTCAAAGCTAGGCACAAAACCACAAATAGGGTGTCGCCGTTGCAGAAAAAGGAAGATGCAAAATACGCAAACACATGCAGAGAACAACATTGCCGGAAAGACCCCCCTTAAATTTTAAGCCCAGGATAAGGGTGCACTACACTGCGACTCAGACAACGTCATGTACCTTCAGGAATGTGGGATATGTAACATGCAATACGTGGGCCAGACAGGCACGCCTTTTAGAATTACATTCAACAACTGTTAGGCACATGTACGTTCCCTTCCAGGCCTTCCACTTTCTAAACATAGCACATTGAAAGCTCACAGCTTTGACTATATCAGGGTTACCCTCTTGGAAAACAATTTTCGAAGAACCAGAGAACGGGAACAACGATAATCTTACTTTATCTACAAATGAAACACGATAGAAAACGGAATAAATGAACACCCAGACACCATTTCAGCACTACGATCATTAAAAGGCGCAAACGCAACTCTCTTATTAGTCGTCGGCCCCTTTCCGACCATTACGACAATAATATTATTCCTTGGTGCAGCAGTAGCTTATGCATGTAACTATATAGGATTGATTTGTCACTTCAAGCACAGCCGGCATGCACAAATAAATGGTTCCGGACGTCCCACAGTCATCTTTTTCCTTTACTCCCATTCTCTTTTTCTGCCCTAAAAGAGACAATGCACTATGTCGTTGAAGTACACACTCGGAACAGGATATCGCTATTTCGTTCAATTCTTAAATGTGAAGCTTAAGGTTCCCCCCAATTTTGAGGGGCGAAGCTCCTTAGGGCATAGGCTAGTCCGGCGTCGTCCTGCGTCGTTGTCGTCGTCGTAGCCACCCCTGTACGATGAGGATGACGCTGCCATCACGGCACAGCACATGGAATGTACCCACTATGCGTCATAACGATGACGCTGATGACGATGATCACGCTCATGACGGTGACGATCGCGATGCCATACAACACATGGCATCGCGATATGGTCTCACATGCATATCGTTTGACCACATGCAACCAACCACCATCCGAGGAACCTGCATCGATCTCGTTTTTGCAAACTTTCGACTACGACCCATCCAGGAACCGCTGTCCCTTCATTTCACCGACCATAGAGCCGTTATGTGAAAGGGGAACGGAAGGCACGGCTTATATAAACGGTAACCACGACCATTTTACTCTAACTTTCCGTGTTTGTTTTCGCCGGCCCATTTAACTTGTAGATAATGCCTTACACAAACCGCGCCCGAACGTTGAGAACATTCCAGAGTATTTAGGATCATCTGTCAGGCACGCAGACCCAAACAGCTCAGTTTATTCTAGAACAAACGTTGCCACCAGTGACAACGCTAGAATGTTCGCTACCGACTGTGTAAATGCCGACGAACATTGCCGCGGATCAGATTATCGACGGCCGACGCTCTGTTCGCCGCTAACAGCGGCAGTGTGTATTGCTGTAGGCTGACCTTCAGTTTCCTGGCCACAAGTTCGGCCAAATAAAGAGTTTCTTCTTTGGCACATCGACCGTTGCTTTCCTCAACGTCACAACCACGCCCTATTGCAAAAACCAGCGCCCCCAGCGTGATACCAGTACGTTTTCTGGCGCTGGATCGCACTGGGAACACTGGTACACGCTGGGATTCACTGGCACTTCGGTGAGCTCACTGGGACAGAGCTGGGTCGCACTGGTAGGGGCGTTGGCTTGGCCGCTGTGACGCTGGCGCGTACTGGGAAGCGCTGGAAACGCTGGAATTTTCACTGGAGTGCGCTGGTGCACACTGGCGCCTGCACTGTTTCTTCCAGTGCGGCATGCAAGTTTCTGTAGTGTATGCGGCGGAATGTTTCGGTATCTTTGAATATAGAATGTTTGATTCGATGATTTTTTTCGGGGGGGGGGGGGGCAGTTGTTGAAAGCCTTGAAAAACACCGATTTTTATTATTTTTCCTCGGTAAACGCCCCCTTCCATCCGAATTTCGAGGGGAGGCCCGAGCCCCTAACCCCCAGCCCCCCCCCCCCCCCCCCCCGCTGGCCAGGGGCCTGCTAACAGGTCCCAAAAATTTTCACAACTTCTAGCTTGGCAGAGAAAGAGAATGATAAGCGCAAGACATTATGTGATATATGCGAAATCACCGTCATTTTTATTTTTCCCTTTGGAATGCAGAAAAAATCGCGTTAATAACACAAAGGAGCCAACGCTGATTATTTTGCTTGTTAGCTTGCTTTCTTTTTTTCTTATTCACGCAGATTCAATAACGGCGTTAATTCTTGCGGAGAACGTAGCAGCGATGAATGCACGTTTTGTGCATGCGCCGCGCATATACCAGTCTGGCATTAGGGATGGGTTGTTGTAATGATTACATTTTGCAGTGTTTATAAGTCTGGAGGCGCCGGTCCTACCAGAAACAGCAAATCGTTACATCGCCGCACAGTTGGCGAGAATCAGTTGAGCTCTGGCTTCGCAACCCCACCCAACGGAGGCCAGAAAAACAGCCGCCGTTCGATATCACCACACCGGAAACGCATCTCTGGCACTGTTTGCCCTTCCACTTACTTCAGCTGAACTTTAGTTAACCATTAGAAAGGTTCCGAAGCTTGAATGCAGAAACTTCAACCATCGCAACTCAGCTGCGCCGAGACCGGTCCTACCCAGCGAGACTCCCAGCGAGCGTTAAGCCTAGTGTGCCGGCCGTGTCCGTCTACATGTTACCGGCGCTTCGCGCTTTAAGTACACGCAGTTCTAAAGCGTAAGGATGACTGTAAAGTACAGTTTGGACATTCGTTAACCTAAATCAACCATTTTTCCTTGTGTACGGTGTCCGCGCAAGGAGCGATGACCATCGAAGCGACGCGCTTTCAGCAACGCACACAAGCTCAAACCGAAAGCTGCCGGCCGCGCTACCGGTACTTCTCGTGACTCTCATGTAAGAACGCATAATTGTCAGTCGGTAATTTGGTACGCCTTAGTGAACTAACATAGTTATATATTCCTTTAGCGCATTGTATTTGTATTTAGTTGAGCGGTTTCTTAGTTATAGGTATCGATAGAACTGCAAATCTGTACACTGGCACGCCCGCTGTACTGGCGTATCGTCGCTTGCGCGATAACACTACTCAATACTCAATCATGTATGCACCTGTTTATCGAACTAGTCATCATAAAACCTCTGTAAATGTTGGCCAGTAGCAAGAGCGAGAAACGGCTATTAAAAAAATCGGCAGTAACAGCCAGCAAACAGTGCCTGCTCTAGGTGTTTTGATATTTTTCGTAGTTAACATGTGAATTCTTAAAGAAACTTAGCGCTCTTGCCATTATCGGCATGTCATTCGGTACCGGCCGCCGTTCGTTTGTGTCTAAAAAAGACGCAGTTGTTATTTGGAAAGGAAGATCGCGTCTATCGCGACTGTGCGACATATAAACATGAAGCCGAACCGTGTGTTTGTTGGTTAAATAGTTGTTTTACGCACAGTTGAGCATGATCCGGTGTGGCGTAGTGGGTAGAACACTCAGTTCGGGGTCGGGAGGTGGCAAGTTCGAATCCTCCTGGCGGATACTTTTTTTTTTTTCAAATGGCTTTTCTTTTTTTTTTATTTCGTTGATGCGTTCTATATCACTTCTTTCACTAATATATTTATTTATGGCACATAAACACCGCTATTTCAACGCTGTAGAGCCGTATTGCGCGGGTGTACCAGCGCCTCCCAGTAAAATGCCGCTCCAGCGTCCCAGTATCCAGCGCGATACTGGGCCCATAATCCGGCATGGCACTGGACGCTGGTACCCAGCGGCGCTGGGTTTTGCAATAGGGCGTGACAATATATTGACACGTGTATATATGTAAAAGACAATCACATATATTTTGGTCGCGTTGTACCACGACACTGATGGATGTGCTGGACCGCGACCCTGCCTGATGCTCTTTACTCCGACTGGGAGCCGTTCATCTAGCCCGGACGCACCTAATGCACTACCGTGCATCGCTTTAGTCGTCGGCTACGAGGCATCCCTCCAGAGTTCACCCCCTCGCAGGAGCCCTCTCCAAGGGACCGCTCACCTCTACGAAGGCCCAACGCCAGCCCACAAGAGGTAATTCAAGGCAGCGGTCCTCCCACCCCTACTCAAGTAACGCTTTTTCAACCCCTGGAGCCCATTGGTTTGGTGTTGGCGCACACGAAGACGTTGAAGACTGGCTAGATTAATATGAACGTGTTGCCAAAATCAATCAGTGGTCTGCTGAGAAAAAGCTCTCATGCGCCTATTCTACTTCGACGACAGCGCTCGTACTTGGTCGTACACACCTGATCCATGTGAATACACGGCCGTTTTCAATGCTGCCAGACACGCAGAAACTTGCAGACGATGGGCCATTTGTTGACAAGAAAGCACCAAGGCCACCAGAAGCTAACCCACGACACTGACCGACCTCTCTCTTCTTTCACAAGACGTGCCTCCGTTCGGCTTTATCTTTCAGCCAATACTTCTAGCCTTTTGACGAAATTACCTGTCCGATATCACGGGCTCTACCGCTTTCTCGCTCGCACGTCTCCAGACAATTATGAGTTTGAGGCTTTGACACCGTCCGACGACACGCCGTCAGGGTAGGTTAACCATCAATGTTAGGTGCCTCGAAACCCAGTATAATCCCGCTATGCTGACAAGGCGTTATGTCACCAGGATGCTTATGCCATTCACCAGGATTTAGTACAAATATATATATATATATATATATATATATATATATATATATATATATATATATATATATATATATATATATATATAATGTGCGACCGACGCGGTGCATTGTAAAAGGTGTGTGTTAAATAACATGAAATCTATAACATGTGTGGATAAAGTTCGCCTGTGGGGAATACACAGAGATACTGGATGTTGACGACGAATTAGGTAATGTTTATATATATATATATATATATATATAGAGAGAGAGAGAGAGAAATAAGTGTACGCTTCTAAAAAACTGTTTATTTGTCGACGTGTCGATGAAAGACCGATCTGTACAAATAGAAAATTTACGAGGCTTCGATGCGCTTTGATATCATCGTCCTCCGAGCGGAGAGAGAAGGTGAAAAGAGAAAAATAAAAACGAAGCAAGAAATGAGTCGCCAAAGGAGAACGTCCACATACTTGGACATTCGAACAACACGTGTTTCCTGTAACGAAAAAAAGATGAAAATAAAAAGGCGAACAACCGAAAAATATGTAGATAATCATAGACGCTCCTTGTAGACACAATAGCAAAGTACGTTTACTTCGTCCGTTGTCACGCCCCACTCTTCGGCTCTCTCCTCCTAATTTGCTCGAGAAGCAGACGAAGCGAGGAAGCTTCACAAGAAGTAAGCGCCTAAAAAAGGGTCACCAGTATAAAAGCTCCGTACAATTGACGCGGAACACCGAAAACAACGGGACGAAGAATATACAGGACACGGCGCTGACTATGAACTGGTTTCTTTATTGGAAAGGTGCAGAATATATAGGAAGATATAGGAAGGCAAACAGTCATAGAAAAATCAGTTGATAGTGAGCGCTGTGTCCTGTATATTCTTCGTCCCGTCGTTTGCACTGTTTCGCCACAATGTTCATGAACCATCTAGCCTGCCTAAGAATCCTTGCTCAGTACAAGTTCTGGAAAAGTGTAGAGGACAAGTACATTCTATGAAAAAGTTGAAAGCTACGATATCCGGCCTGTGGCTCAAGATACAGTTTCCGAAGAAAATGGAGAATAACGCTTGCTCAAATTTTTGCCGGGGGGGGGGGGGGGAGGGGGGTGAAATACTACACTCGCGCAACGAGTGTCGGATCAGTGGTTTATTGTAGGGAGGATTTTTCAAAAGCTTCCTCCCCTATCGGAATGCGCCTGCAGATGTCGCATACCCGACAGCGTGCTCTTGGCGATATCCGATAAAAAAAAATAAAAAAAAGGAAAAAAATAAAGCTTCCGTTAAGATTATTATTATCTTGAAACTGCCAGAGGGCCAACTGAAGATAGTATGCTTCGATTAACATTTACCTGAGACTTCAGTGTATTAAATTTATAACCATATATGATTCGCGCTGCTCACGCTCTCTTATGCTGGAGAAACCGATTTGTAAGAGTGCAACCTTGATGAAATCAAACGGGTCCTTTTCGGAATTCATATGCCGAAAGAGACGCAGATCCGGAAGCGAATGAACATCTGAACGATGGTTATTAAAGCGTGTGCGGAAGTCCATTTCAGTCTGACCTATGTACTGAATACTGCATACTCAGCTCTCGAGAAGGCAGACTACATTAGAGCTGTCGCAGTTGAGGTTTGAGTGCATGTAGTATTTGAAGTTGGAATATGTGCTTTCAGCCACGTTGGTAGCCTGTATGTTTTCGCATACCTTGTAGTGAGCCTTGCCGCATGGCTGACTTCCAGTTATAGGCGTCTTATCGGTTTGTGAACGAACAAGATAATCCTTAAGGTTTTTGGGGTGTCTCTATACAATTAGCGGAGGGATGGAACATGCTTGATAGCCGTTCACCCTGTTGTAAGTTCTTAAAGTGTCTCTTTATAAGTTTGTTTACTTTAGGGGGGTTGCTTCCAAATGTTAGCACCAAGTTTCTTCTTCCTTCTGTATAAATTGTTTATGCTGATAAAGTAGCTACTGGTGATCCAGGTTTGCCGCTTTACGTATGGCATCATTTACTATGGAAGGGGGGATACTGTTGTTTTGCAAAAACGCTGCGGAAGTTGTCCGCGTTGGCCCCAAAGTCTTGGGGGGCGGGAGGAAATTCCTCTGAATCGGAGGGCCTGCGTGTACGGGATGCAGGTATTGCATTGACGAGGGTAACAACTATCGAAGTGAAGGTATCGCTGCCTGTCTGTGGGCTTTTTTGTAAACGTTAGTAGATGGTGACCGGTTTTCTACCTTTACGTGGACGTCGATTAAATACATTTCAGTTGTTGAGTACATATAAGTGCACGTTATGTCTGGATGAACCGCGTTGAAAGATTCTACAAAATTAATTAAGTACTCTTGTCTATCCGTCCAAATAATAAAAATAACATCTAAGAAGCGTTTGCGAAAAAGCATCGTAATTTTCTGAGTTCACAGTCACATACTAATAATAATGTGTGCGGTTTTACACCCCAAATTCACCATATGCTGATGAGGAACGCCGTTGTGGAGGGCTCCGGAAATTTTGACCATCTGCTGTTCGTTAACGCGCACTAGCATCGCACAGTACAGGGACCTCTACCATCTCGCCTCCATCTAAATGTGACCGCCGCGGCCGGGATCGAACCCGGCACCTTCAGGTCAGCAGCCAAGCACCCTAGCCACTGATCCACCGAGACGGACGCCTGGAACTTAGTTTCAAGATCATTTATAAAAAATGTTGGCGTAGTCTCGTGCCTTCGGAGTCCTTAACCAGTGCAAGTTATTTGTAAATATTATTGGTTATGAAACTCGAAGCTATTATTGTAGTACCAGATTCGCAAGCGTTCGAATGACTATTGGACTTGGCAGGTCATCACATCTGCGCGCACTAAAGGACTCTACTAATATTTTGATGCTGTCACTATGAGGGATATTGTTCGCATCAATAGTTACAAGGAAAGCACCACCAGGGGTTTTTACATCTAATGATTGTCCGCTTGAAGTGGTATGTTCTTAATTAGTGAGTCTATGTAACCTGGTATTGGTTTAGTGAGGGTACCATTTAAGGAAACTATTGGTCTGCCGGGGTTTGCTTTTTGCGTATTTGCGGAGGTATATAAAACCTTCATGGTGTGGCACATGCTACAGTAAGTGCCTTAAAATGTTTAGGTTCTAACTCTCTGAGGTCTATGAGATCATGGAGTGCGGTTTTTATTATTGCTCAATGTTCCAGGGTTGAGTATTCATCAAGTGGTTCGTAGAAAGAGCTGTAAGTTAATTGGCGGGTGCCCTCTTGAATATAGCCGGATTTATTTAATATTAGAATTATTCTCTGTTTATCCGCTGGTTTTACGATGATATCTGTTAGAGCAATCAGTGCCCTAATTGCATCACACTCCTTTTTTGAGAGATATTGAGTTACGGCAGGTGTGTGTGTTATAATACCGAAGTATGCCTCCTTGGACCGCTTCAATGTAGGTATCTAGATGCTTATCCCGCAAAGAGCTTGGTGTCCACTGTTGCCCTGAACTGAAAAATATTGTGGTAATTGTTTCCCTCTGGAATTTGCCGAAAAAGTATTCCTCTAGGTGGAGATTTCGTGCGAAGCTATGATGATCTTGTAGTAAGGAAAACTGGTTTTATTGGCCACTAGTGGCCAATACGATCCAATCTCTGTGTATTACCCACATGTCAACTTTCAGGCGCAGCACCGTAGGCTGCCCCGATCTCCAGAAATACGAGCCATAAAGGTATGTGCTCTTTTCCAGCTATTGAACGCACTTTTACATGGGAAGCGCTTCTTTGCGTACTGCAGGCACTTTTAGCGTGTCTATCTATCTATCTATCTATCTATCTATCTATCTATCTATCTATCTATCTATCTATCTATCTATCTATCTATCTATCTATCTATCTATCTATCTATCTACCTATCTATCTATCAATTTATCTATCTATCTATCTATCTATCTATCTATCTATCTATCTAGCCGCCTACGTCTGGGTTAACTTGGGGTGAAACAAAATTAGTATGGGAGGGCAACATCGTTTGACGAATATGACTCGCCGGTCATGACATGACTAATGTTACAATCACGTCGGGTACGTCGTCAAACCCATTCCGCCAAACACGTGTGGCACATAGCCGTATAGAACGGGCGGGTATGTGCCACAGGTGATTAACCGTTTATACCTACCCAGGAACGGCGACAACAGACACTGGCCATTTTAGCGCGATGGTGAAAACTTCTTGCGCACTATGAGGAAAAAAAATTGACGAAGAAAGAACGATACGGGACACCTGTGTCAGCGCTGCTTCACTATCACTAACAGAAACGGAAGTGTCATTCCTTCAAGGCATGGAAGCGAACAGACCTCCAGATACGTGGGCGCCGGATTGAGGACAGCCCTTCCCTTGATCCAGTTCTTGCGCATGTGTGACTTTTCTTTTTGTTCTGTTTTTTCGCCCGCTTTGGCTGTGTGTATATATTTTGTCATAATTCTGTAAAAATAAATAGTACTTAGTTCGCGCTTCTTGTTTTCTCGTATCATTCTGTCTTCGTCGATTTTGTTTCCACGCAGCGCGCAAAAAGTTCACACGGCGTACACCAACTGGCCTCTACCCTGGCTCTTCTAACGCGACAGCGTTAAGAAATAGATGACGTCGGGATGTTGACCCGACGAAAGCTGAGGAAAAAACGTGCCGGTCCAAGCAGAAAGCGAACCTCAGCCTTCTGCGTGGCCATTAGGTATTCTAGCACAAAGCCACGCCAGACCACGGAATCGCTTGCCATCATCATCATCAGACTGACAGCGCCCCCCCCCCCCCCTGCAAGGCAAAGGCCACTCCCATGCTCTGGCGATAAACCCGAATCTGTGCTTTCTGCTGCCACGTTATACCTGCAAACTTCTTAATCTCATCGGCCCACATAATTTTCTGTCTCCCCCCTCACGCGTTTGTCTTCTTTTGGAGTCCAATCAGTTACCGTTAATGACCAGCTACAACATCCTTACCTTTAACTGTGATATCCTTAACTCCCGTTTCTTGACTGACCCACTCTGCTTTATTCTTGTCTCTTAAAGTTACAAGTATTATTTTCCTTTGCATCGCTGACTGCGTCTTGCTCAATTTAAGGTGAAGCCTCTTTGTAAGTCTTCATTTTGCTGCTCCGTAGGTAAGTACCGGTAACATGCAGCTGTTCTATACATTTCTCTTGAGGGATAGTGGCAGACTATAGTTCATGATTTGAGAATGATTGCCGAATGCGCTCCATTCCATTCTTATTCTTCTAGTTATTTCACTCTCATGGTTCAGCTCCGCGGTTACTACCTGTCCTAAGTTGGTGCATTCCTTTACAACTTCCAGTGTCACAACCTATCGCAAAGCGCTGTTCTCTTCCGAGACTTCTGCACATTACTTTAGTTTTATGCATATTAAATATCAGACCTACCTTGTGCTGTCCGTGTCCAATTCAGTATTCATGATTTTAACTGGTTAGGATGCGTACACATACACGGACACTTGAAGAAGAAAACACACACAACACAGGCGCCACTCGCAACTAAAGTTTATTGGGAAGAACAGCATGTACAGTGGCGGTCAATATGAGTTGCAATACGCTGGCTGTGGTTAAAGTGACCCCAAGCCTGAACAATCACACCGACAAACGTTCAATTGGTTCAGAAGGTACCGCTAATTGAGAGAGTTTAATTCACCATTTTATTCGCATGTAGGTGCCACTTGGCAGTGTTGGCGCCAATTTGAGTACAGACAGCGTGTTGCAACTCATATTGAGCGCGACTGTACATATATATCACTTCTGTCACATGACCTGGCAAGTGAAAAAGAAAAAAAAAACACAAATGGGGTTATAAAACACGTGCCTCAGATCAGATAGCCCCATTTGTGTTTCTTTCTGTTTCACTTGCCAGGTCATGTGACAGAAGTGATATACATGTACATGCTTTTCTTTCGAATAAACTTTAGTTGCGGGTGGCGCCTGTGTTGTGTGTGTTTTCTTATTCTAATGTCCATGTATGTGTGCGCGCCCTAACGAGTTAAAAGATGAGCCAATACCAACTAGCCCAATTAGCCGTGCTACTGCAGTATTCATGAGTGTGTACTCATTAGTTTAATCAAATCAGCAAACCACAGATCACTAAGATGCTGCCGTATGCCATGGCAAAAAAAATCGACGGCGGGGAAGGGGGGCACGGGCGCGGTGTGCCACACCCCTGGCTACGCCAGTTGCCACCACCACCGCCGCCCCCGGTGTCAGTAACCGCTTTTGCTCGAAATAAGGGAAAAAAAGACGAAATAAGAAAAATATTCAGGATTAAATGGGGTTCGAACCTGGGTCCTCTCCGCGGCAGCCCAGCATTCTTCCACAGAGAAGTGTCAGTATTTTTCCCCCCTCATTGTATTTATTAAAGAGAGTATTAGATTGCACAAAAAAGCGCACAAATAGAGGAAACAAAAAGTACAATTTCATAGCGCCAATAAGCACTCAAGCGTTCCCAAGGAAGCACTCGATGGCTAAAGAATCGTGGAGTAGAACAGTGAGAGTTCTTCACATCGTGTTATACAGTACAGATGGTGAGGCCGAGCACCTCATAGAGTTTACTATAAATTCACTAGACGGAACTCTGGAGTTAGTGTCTATGGGAGCTGCAACGCATGGGGCTTCAGCCAGCGTGGGAATGATGGGTATTACACGGATTTGTCTAATATTCGTTTTTCGGCTCCGTTTGGATCCGCGAGGCCTGGAGCCGCTTTGTCTCGAGTCGAAGTTCGGCAACTGTTTAGCTGTTTCCCTTCACCACCATAACCTTTAAGGCTCGCCAATTCAAATCGGCTTACGACATTCTTCCATCCAGAACAAAACCAAAACACAGCAGTCAAAAAAGAAACATGTGCGTCCAAAGGCTGCACGTACCAAGGCTAGGCAAATCCGTCGTGGCTAAAACTGGCTAAAGACCGCGGCGCCAGACTTCCCCCTAGGTAGATAATTGTAGTGAATTCTACAGAGTACCTCACAATGATGGGATACTAGTGTGTTGTTATGTGTAGGTCATCACAAATGTCCGTAAAATGAATAGCCAAACAAATAAAGGGATGCTGGCAGAAATGGTGGGTTCCGCCTTGCGGTCCTGCCTAAGTGTCTTCCTTAAGCTGTGTATACCCATGGGGGGAAAAAGTCACAGTTTCGCCGCAACGGCGAATCAATGAATGCGATAGCAACAAATTTCGATTTCACGCGAAAAAGGCAAGCAGATCGAAACTAGGAGGGCACTGCTGAAGCGCAAAGGACTCACGAAACATACGCACAGGTATACACAGGACGAGCGCGAACAAGTGTCACAATTGTTACTTCACTGTGTTTGAACAGCACGCTCCTTTCAGAAACGGTGCCTCTGCAGCGAGCGAAGTGACCTTTGTGCGCTCTGTAACCTAAACGCAGTCTTTCCGACGCAGCCACCATCCCCCCACCCCAAGATAACCGCTCCCGCTCGCCCGGGCAAAGGCGACTATGCCCTCCAGGCCAAAGTGCAAGGGGAGCCAACCCATCGCAACGAGTGGCGCGCCGAGCGCGCAGTTTGCGCCATCGCACTTTCTTCGTGGCTTTTGTGTATATATATATATATATATATATATATATATATATATATATATATATATATATATATATATATATATATACGGATAATGACGGCGAAAAGCAGCCGAGAGTGTCCATATACTTGCTATCGCAATAATATATCATGGGGCACTGCATGAAGCGATGCTCGAAGAAGATAACGTATCGTGAATGAATTAGGAATAAAGATGTTCTTCGGTGCTCGCTGACGGACATGCCAGAAGAGCATAGCATCTAAGCAGCTAACAAAGCAATGTTGTCTTGTTTCAGGCGAGTAGGCTGAATGGCACGTTGCGAGGACAAAAAGGCCAACACAAGTCAAGAAACTCTTGACTTTGCGAAGGCGGGTGAGGAGCCCATGATATATTAGGGTAATGACACGAACCCAGTAATACAACCGGTGTGGAAGGATGCTTTGTAAGAATGCAACTCAGTACATCGTGTTGGTCTGAAACAAAACTAGGAGGCTTAACAGGACGTGTCTATTGAAACCGTAGTATTTTTTACAGCGAAAGCTGTTATGATATCACAAGGGCCGTTTCTGCGCCGTAGTTGTCCGCCGCCGCCGCCGCCGGTGTCCGTAACCAATATCGCACGAAATAAGAAAAAAACTAAATAAATAACAAAACACCTATGACAGAACGGGAATCGAACCCGGGTCCTCTGCGTGGCAGCCCGGCACTCTACCACTGAGGTACGCCGCTTTTTTTATTTGTTTATTGCCGGAATTGAACATGTGTAACATGTGCCGCTGCTTGAAACTGCGGTGCAAACTGACCCTATGCAGGCTTCATGTCGTGTGAGGAATCGCGTTAACGTGTGTTGTAAAGCGTTTTAGAGCAGTATAGTAAGAACTAGGGGTGTGCGAATATTCGAGTTTCGAATACGAATCGAATAGTACCTAATCGAATAATTCGATTCGACTTTCGAATAGCTGGTATTCGAAGTTTCGAATAATTCGACCGGGCGAATATCTAAAACGTGACAAAGGCCGATGGTGCAACTTGGTTAGGGTGGGTGGCTAAAACAAACGCTGACGTCGTTATAGTAATCATTTTGTTAATACTTGCACCGATATCCGTCTTCAAAAGCGAGTGCATGTCCATTTTAAAGGGGATTATGCCATTTCCGCACGTAAAAAACTCATGGGAGAACTGTCAAGCCCTCCACAACATTACTTCCGAAACGAAGGCACGGAATTGTGAGCGTAGTTTGGTCGCGTACGCCGCAAGCGCCGTAAAACGTCCCGACTTTGGCCCGCGATACCCTCAGTGATCGGCTTCACTTATGGAAATTTGTTCACACTTTGCAGTCGCCACTGCCGCGCCGCACCACTCGTTCGCAAGCTCTCATTGTTCCTGCGCGCAGCTGAAACGCAGCTGTGAACGCACGCCCGAATATGTTTGGGCCCAGAGCAGCCATGGCGATGAAGCACATGTAACATTACCGTTGTCAGATGAGCCATATTGCGCGACCATAAGAAAAAATAAAAAATCGAACAAGTGCGTAATAAAGTCTTTATCTTTCCTTTGTCTTGCCATAACTGGTGGTACACACTTCATATACAAAATTATTCGATATTAATAATAACTGATGAAGTTTAACGTCCCAAAACCACGATATCATTATGAGAGTCGCTGTAGTGGAAGACTGCGGAAATTTCTACCACCTGGGGTTCTTTAACCTGCACCTAAATCTAAGCACACGGGCCTCGAGCATTTTCGCCTCCACGAAATGCTACTATTCGATATTCGATTCGAATTCGATATTTTTGGCCACCATTCGGCACTATTCGATTCGAATTCGATTCGAGATCAAACTTCACTATTCGCACACCCCTAGTAAGAACCAGTCGTCACACAATGCGAATTGCGTAACGAGTGGGTCGGTGAATACTCCAACCTATTACAAAAGCCTGAGGCCTAATTCTTCATCGTCGTCAGCCACAGCATCAACAAAGTGCACATATTGCGTTACAAGAGTGTAGCGGGTACCGCGCTTTTCCGAAGAATGACGAATAATGGCATAGTAGACGCTTCCCCACTACACAAAAATTATGATGAATGATGGCGTAGTGGGTACCATGCAAGTATGCTTGTAGTAGTTGCCCCAAGAGTGTTTAAAAAAGGCTCTAGAAAGGCCGCTCTCCCAGCTTTTGCTGTGGCTGTGCCGCGCTTTGCGAGCAGGCCTGGCGGTTTTTTAAAAACGATAGTCTTTCTTGGGATACTTAAAAGCAAAAATTTTGGTCTGGCTGTCTGTCTGTCTGTCTGTCCGTGACCCGATTCAGCTACTCGGCCAAAGTTTAACTAATTTCTGAACGCCCAGCCATCTTGAACTAGTGTTTTCGTTCATACTTGTGAACATATTCGACCAAAAAGCAAATACTACGCATAACTGAGGCGCAACAATAATATGAAAGTATCAGGTCGTGTGTTCTTTTATTAGAAAATTCACAGATACGTAATTCTAAAGACCCTAGTGTCTTTTAGGCTCAGCTGAAAATGCGAAGATGTGCATGAACTGCGACGCTTTGCACGAAAAAGCGCTTTGCCGACAATAAAGTCCATCCTCTGGCAGTGGCCCTTGGTTCAGCACAAGCTCATGTTTTTCGATGGCGTCCATATCTCGCGCAGCGCCACCTCTATTTTATCAATGCCAGCCAGATGCGGCCAATTCAACGTAGAGTAGGCGCTGTCTGAGGCAAGGCAAGACATAGGAGTACGGCCGGCACAAGACTATCGTCTTTCGACGACATTTGAAGCGAAGCACGCAGATACACGGCCAAATTTTTTTCTGGTGCCCGAATACAACGCAGACCCAAAGAGTACCTTTGTCTATCTCGATATCGATTTGGAATGACATGAAAGTGTTATACATGGCTAGAAGAGCACCTCCCCTGTGATTATCAATGCGATCGCGACGGTAAATATCGAAACGGTAAGAGTGTTTAAATACCGCATCGTCGCGCGCAGCAGTGCTAAGCAAGTTTCGGTTACAGTGATGATCTCAGAGCCACGAGTATCCATTAACGCTTTCAGAACCGAATTTTTCGTGAAATTCAGTCATGAAATGTGTAATTTGTTGTGCTGAAATAAATTATTGAGACGTTTCTGATTTAAAAAAACTGCTATAATTTTTTGTGACCGTAAAGTGAAACAAAAAACCATTTTTTTTTTGTTACATATACATGGTTTATTCGTAGTTAAATCCTAAAAAAAAAAACACTTAGACGATGTTTTATAAATAAAAATTAGGCAGTGCATTAAGCATAGCTCACAGACATGCAAAAGTAAGCACACCAGACAACTTTTCCACTGAAAACTGTTTTTGCTCTTACACCAGGGGATAGTCCTTTTTGATCCGATCCGGACCGTCTCTCCGCGCACGATTTCTGGACGTCGCTCCGTCATGGTCCTCGCAGTTTGAACTCGTAAGTAAATCCTCGCCGGACGAACTGACATCCAAGGAATGAGATTCGACACTTGGGGAATAGTCCACATTGGAAGAATCGCCGCTCGACTCCCTAGCACGAGAACAACCGGGGCACACTTACGTAGCGTACGCGAACTGCGTGAGTGAGGGTACGGAAGAAAACTGTTTGGTTGTGCGCATGTCCAGAAGGCAAAACTACTGAAAAAGCTATTTACCAGAGTTCTAAAAAGTTGGTTTTTTCTAGTTTCCAAAAGAAGAAACACAACCACGGCGGCATCGTTTGGGTAATTTAGCGCCACATGAAAGAGATGCAATCGCGTCCCGAGGAACAATAAATGATAGAGGCAGAAGTGGTCACCCTTTGACTGATTATGAACCAGACAGCCATCTGCTCTGCGGGCACTAGAAGCGATAGCCAACCGAATGACAAAACCGAAAACAGCCGCACGCTGTGCGGCTTGTTTCGGTTTCTGCCGCGCCGCTTCGGAATGCAAAACGCGAGAGACACATCGGCGCATAAAAAAGAGTCGACGTATCACTGAAGGGTGGAAACACATCCCAAGCAAAAGACATGATCGATAAAAGCGCGCGTTTTAAACATACAGTCAATGCCGAACATGTACCGCGAAAACACTTTGGTCCATGTAAGAAGATGCCGTATATGTACGGCGAACACCCTCAGAGTGTTAACGAATACAATGAATCGCGCTTGTTCTTTGTGCTCCTAGCGTTTGACAGAAAAGCGGACGAACTGTGATGAGGTAACAATACATCGCGCCCCATCGCAACAACCTATGAAGAAGTGGGATTTGTAGCTTCAGCAACGCTTAAGGCTGTAGTAGCTGATGCTTCATGTAAGGTACCCATGTTCGCACACTAAGCGAAAACTTTCACGCGTTTCATATCGGCATCCAACACATAGCAGGTCTTGTCTACAAACAGTTTATTACATCTGAGCTGAAGACGGGGAGACTGAGGCAGACTTCTAGGAAATTTTTGTAATTTTAGATGCGAAGCCTCTTATGAACGATGCCTGTCCCCCCCTTTCCACTTTTGTCCGCCGTAGCCAGACGACAATGGCGATGACTCTACCGTCAAGGCACAGCACACGCAAGGTAACTCTAGCGGCCATCATCATCTTCATCGGCCGCCTCTAAGTTATGGCGCGCTCAGGCGCAGGTGCCTCGCTCCTCGTGCGGCGCGCTGCGAGGTTAGAAAAAGAAAATAAAGAATAGTCTTCTGCTCCTGCCATCGGCCTGAACGGTTCCCTGGTCTTTCGCTCGCCGCCACACGTATTGTTATAGAGGACCTAACCTCGGTCCCCATAACGTGGTGACCCGGACGTGAGCGCAAGGCGAGCACTGCATCATGGACGAGACCACGAACGACAGACCGACGATCGGCACAGAGAGCATCGCCACGGTGCAGGTTCACCTGCCGTCGTTGATATTCAGCAAAATAGATTTGGTAAAGGCCTACCACCAGATTCCGGTTGAGCCAGCGGACATACCTAAGACTGCGATTCTGACGCCATTTGGGCTTTTCGAGTATGTGCGCATGCCGTTCGGGTTGCGAAATGCTGCTCAGACATTCCAGAGGTTTATCAACGAAGTAACCCGTGGATTACCATTCGTATTCGCATATCTCGACGACCTCCTGGTAGCTAGTGTTTCCCCCGAACAGCATTGCAGCCATTTGCGTCTGCTATTTTCTCGGCTCCAGGAGCACGGCCTTCTCATCAACCCCGCGAAGTGTGTCTTTGGTGTCGAAGACATTGAGTTCCTAGGACACCGTATGACTAGCGAGGGCATCAAGCCGTTGGAAAAGAAAGTTCAAGCCCTGCGCGACTTCCCTCGCCCGACATCCATCCGAAAGCTCCGCGAGTTCCTTGGGCTGCTCAACTTCCACCGCCGTTTTCTTCCCAACATCGCCCGCATCATCATACCGCTCACCGACCTACTTAAGACCACAAAAGCTCCATCCTCGCCACTGACTTGGACGTCTGACACCGAAGCTTCCTTCCAAGCTGCTAAAAACGCATTGGCAGACGCGACACTGCTGGTGCATCCTCTGCACGTTGCACCAATGCGCCTTATCACCGATGCATCTAGTGCGGCTGTCGGCGCGGTTTTACAGCAGTTGCAACGCAACTCCTGGTATCCACTCGGGTTTTTCTCGCAGAAACTGAAACCTGCAGAAACGCGCTACAGCACGTTCGGTCGTGAGCTGCTGGCGGTATACTTAGGCATTCGACATTTCCGACACCTGCTGGAGGGCTCAAGTTTTCACGTCCTCACGGACCACAAGCCTTTCACATTCGCTTTTCGCGGTAACCACGACACGTATACCGCACGAGAGATACGGCACCTCAACTTTATATCCGAATTCACCGTGGACGTTCGATACATTGAAGGCCCGGTCAACGCGGCCGCAGACGCCCTCTCCCGTATCGACGCGATATCAGCGCCCGCACTGGACTTCGAAGAAATCGCCGCGGCGCAACTTACAGACGTCGAACTTCGGGACATTCGCTCATCCACCACGTCACTGGCGCTGACCGATGTTCCCCTTCCATTTTCTTCGGGCACCATCACTTGCGACGTGTCACGAGGCCGAACACGACCATTTGTCCCTCTCGCACTCCGCCGTCACATATTCAACAAGCTCCACGGCGCCAGTCATCCCGGAGTTCGTGCTACGCAGCGTCTCATTACGACCCGCTTTGTGTGGCCGAGTGTAAACTCCGACGTGCGGCGCTGGGCGCGTGAATGCCTTCACTGTCAACGCTCCAAGACAACACGACACACGAAATCATCAATTCACTCATTTCGTCCACCCGATGCTCGATTCGACCACGTTCACATTGACATCGTTGGCCCACTCCCACCATCGCGAGGTGCTCGCTACATCCTCACTTGTGTGGACCGATATACCCGCTGGCCTGAAGCGTTTCCTCTCACCGACATAACGGCACATACCGTGGCTTCAGCGTTCGTCGGTGGCTGGATCTCACGCTTCGGTTGTCCCAGTGTTGTTACCACCGATCGCGGCCGACAGTTTGAATGCGATCTCTTCCGCGAACTGACATGCCTGCTTGGAGTACGCCATATCCATACTACCGCGTACCACCCATCGGCAAACGGCATGGTTGACTTAAAGCCGCCTTGATGGCTCGCCAGGCTCGTTCATCTTGGGCTGAAGACCTTCCTCTCGTCCTCCTTGGCGTGCGCTCGTCTTTCAAGGAAGACCTCGGCTGCACAGCTGCGGAGTTGGTCTATGGTACAACATTGCGTATGCCTGGCGAATTCTTCGCGTCGGCTACTGTCGCCACGCCCGATCCAGACAGTTACGTGCAACAACTCCGTTTCCTCTTCTCACGCCTGCGTCCTTGCCCTTGTCGAGATGCATCGTCGACTGACGTTTTTGTCAACAAGGACATGGCCACCGCGAGCCACGTTTTCGTCCGGCGTGAAGGTATCCGACCGTCCCTTACGCCTCCCTACGACGGCCCATTCAAGGTACTCAGCCGGACAGAAAAAACTGTCACCATCGAGCTCAACGGACGGGAAGAAGTCATAGCGATCGACCGAGTCAAACCGGCCTACCTAGTGACCGCGCCAGCGTTATGTGCTTTTAACCTTTTTGCCGCCGCTGATGAACAGGATTTACCCGATCGCCTGACATCAAAGACAGTTTCTTGGGCACCAATGCATCACTGCCCTTCTCATAAAAGGGGGGAAGCCCTCTAGCGGCCATCATCATCTTCATCAGCCGCCTCTAAGTTATGGCGCGCTCAGGCGCATGTGCCTCGCTCCTCGTGCGGCGCGCTGCGAGGTTAGAAAAAGAAAATAAAGAATAGTCTTCTGCTCCTGCCATCGGCCTGAACGGTTCCCTGGTCTTTCGCTCGCCGCCACACGCATTGTTATAGAGGACCTAACCTCGGTCCCTATAGTAACCATTACACGCCATGACGATGACGCTGATGACGATGAAGAATAAGCACGTTCCTGACCACACATTCTCTTTCTGCCATCACGGCACAGAACATGAAATGTGCCCACTATGCGTCAAAACTAGGATGATGACGCTGATGACGATGAAAAATAAGCGCGTTCCATACCACACATTCTCTTTCTATCATGGATGAAAACGATCGTGAAGGCGCTCTCGCCCGCGAAAGGTAAAACGGCAACAGTGACAGGAAGCTGCTACCCCGGTGGGCCATCCGGAGGCTCGTGCTGGGAGACCGGCCAATACCGTGGAGCAAGACAACGACGTACCTGGGTCTCAGGATTGATCACCGCCTTACGTGGATACCCGCCGCTACACTCGCCAAGTTCAAGGCCACCAGGGTCAAACATGCTGTGTGCAAGCTGCTCAGCAGGGGCCAAGGGTTCACCCCACGGATGGCCCTTCGACTCTACGAGGGTGCTGCAACGGCGGTGCAAACTTATGCCCTGCCCCTGGTGCAACTGGCGCCATACCGCAAGAAGCGGTTGGAGCGGCGACACCGCATGGCAGTTCAGCACTTCTTGGGACTCCCCCGCCACTCGCCCGTGGCTGCTTCACTGGCGGAGGCCCAGGTGTAGCCCCTGTCGCTCCTTATACTGCGACAGGCGCTGCACCATGTGGAGCGTCTCCACAGGGGCCCTGGGGCGCTGCCCTACTTCGGAGACTGCGGAGCCGACCGGCTTCGCGGATGGGACAAATCTGCGCCCTGTACGATGAACTGGTGCCCCAGGCTCCTTGCCCTATCCACCCCCCTCCACCAGGGGCGTAGCCAGAAATTTTTTTCGGGGGGGGGGGGCACCACCTTGATTTCGGGTGGGGCACCTCCTTGAAATGGTCATTTTTCGCTCTGTATGCCATGGCGAAAAAAAATTTCGGGGGGGGGGGCACGTGCCCGGTGTGCCACCCCCTGGCTACGCCACTGCCCTCCACCGCACCAGCAGCCTCTGGAGGGGCAACTGGAGCTGGACAACCTGAGCAAAAGGCGGTCTCCGGCGTGCGCGCTCCACCAGTCAGCCGTGGCGAAAATCCACGACAGCCTGCGGGGCCACCTCCTGACGTCTATGGACGGGTCTTTCCGGGACAGCCCCCGCTCGGCCGCGGCTGTCTGTGTGATACCAACGACTGGGACCACCATCCAGTGCCGCCTTTCCTTTCACGCCAGCTCCACTGCAGCTGAACTAGCTGGCCTTCACTTGGCAGCCGACTACCTCGCTGCTACAACACCACAGCAGCCCGTGGCGATCCTCTGCGACTCCCGGCCAGCACTGCAAGCGCTGCTGCAACCAGTACAAACTGGGCTCACCGTGGCGCTGCTCCACGCCAAGCTAACCGCCACCAGAGCTAGTGGTGTGCGCCTGTCCCTCCACTGGCTTCCCTCCCACGTTGGCATCGCTGGGAACCAGGAGGCCGACGCCGCCGCAAAGGCAGCTCACCACGGCGACACCCCCGTCACCAAGGCGGTAGCCCTCTCGGACTACTCCCGACAACGCTTACGGCAGCTGCTTCCAACGGCTCACCCTGACAGGCGGGTGGCAAGCGGTAATCCACCGCCGCCCTCACGAGAGACTGGCCTGAAGAAACGCGAGCCGCGGCTGCTGCTTCACCTGCGGACCGGCAGCGCCTCGCCTGCTGCGCGTATGTACGGCAAGGGTCGCTCTTCATCCCCTGCGTGCCGCAGATGTGGTGCCAAAGAAACGCAGGAGCACATCAAGTCCTCTTGCCCTGTCCTGGCCGGTGAACGATGCGAGATGATGCGCCGCTACCGCCTGCTTGGTCTCCCTACGACAACTGTGGAGGACTTCCTTTTTCCCGCACGGTCCAGGATAGCAGCCCTGCGAGCTTTTCTCAAGTTCGCGGTTCCTGCGGACCTCGACGCCTTATAGACGAACGCCTTGGCTTCGGCCTCCCTGCCTGGACTGACAAGACACTCTCTTGTCATCTAATCACCACTTCTCGCTATCTTCTCTCTTTCTTTCCATCATCTTTACTTCCCCCTTCGCCATCCCTAAAGGCGCTGAACCGTGCACCCACGACGGGAGGCAGAAAATAGCGTCCTTTTTTCTTCTTCTTTCTCGAATCTCTCTCTCAACCCCGGACTGCAGGACGCCGGAAGCGGCAGCTAGCTCAACGGCAAAAACACATTGTATATAGTGTACACACGCGTTGTCACTAATTTACATGCACGAGTGCGCAATGTCACGGGTGATTTACGGTAAGAATGATACCCAGTGCTTCGTCTACCTGTCATGATTCACTTCATGGAAATGCGAAATATTTTGTCTTGCTAGTCGCGTAGTGGACGCAGACACGTTGACGGACTGCAGTTGTGAGCTCGTAGATAATACGCGTATGTGATCTTCAGTTTTGTACCAGGAAAACCTAATAGTTCTAGGCCGGCACTTCGATGCAGAGTAGACACTCGTGCGCTTTCTGTTGCCTCGCAAGAATGTTCATTGTCAAGGGCAATTGCCAAGGCTGCTAATACTTTCTGCTCAGTTTGTTCCCATGTTTCTCGAGAATCAGGAATGTAGTACACGATTAATCAGGAATGTAGTACATGTTGCCCCTAGACCTGTCTTCTAACTCATCCAAATGCGCTTGCACGCTGTTTTGTGTCAGGCTGTTCTGCGGGCCGGCGTTTCGGGAGGCAAGGGCAAGCTTGCCGGCGATAGCCGAAATCAATTCAATTTGTTTATGCATATTGTCAGGAAGTTCCGCGTCAGCGGGAAGGGACAATGAAAGCAGCGAAACTAGAATCTACTGAACGTTTGGGATGTACGATGTATTTAGTTATTTGATTTTGGACATCAAGTAGACGGGCAAGCATGTCAGGAATTGATTGGTTTTATCAGCAGTAGCTTTAGTAGCGCTAACTGACGAGGCTATGTTACGGGGGCGTGGATTAGGTTCAGTATCACCGCTCAAAGAACACTGGCAATGCGATGCATAAGTTGTGCGAGCACCGACAACAATGACATAGTGCAACACTGTGGGCAAGGAAGCAGTAGCAAGGAGGGGTCACTAGACCGAAAATAGTCAGTGCCAAAATACCGCACCTGCGAAAACAGGGAACATTGCAGCATTGCAGCCGTGCCGCTGTCTCCTTGCCCACTAAGAAGTGCAATAACTGATCTTGATCTTGTAGTATTGTCGTGGCACTAAGGAAACCAGCGATTAGGCTGATCAAAGTCATGTCACTTGGATTGCTGTGGTGCTTCGGTTGAGCGGGCACTGGGGCGGATGAATCAAATCAGTCTACCTGAAGGGACATAGGAGTGTCTGAGAAAGCACAGCTTTGGTGAGGCGGGTTTCAGCCAAGAAGCAACGACGTGCCCAGGTCATCCGATGAGCGACGAAAGGTGGTCGATGCCAAGGCGTCCCAAACGACCGCAGTGCACTGGTCATCCATGGTTCTGGCAGCACTCAGGAAATGTAAGGATGTAACACCGAGGCTAACAGCGAGCTGCGCTAACATCAGGCAACATTTCAGCATTATAGACGCGCCACTGTCTCCCTGTGCTATTCATTGTGCTGTTCCCGATCATACTCTTCATTTAAGCGTTGTTACGGTGTTTCTGGAGTATCTCGCCAACACATCTCGTTGAGAGGCGCTACAGTTCAGGCGTGAGCAGCGCGAAAATGTCCCCGACTTGGCAGTCGTCCCCCAGCTGGCGTAAATATGGCCAACGGCGCTGAAGCGGGTTTTCCGGAGGTGTGATGATGGCGTTGTATGCGTCATTCCGGCGCCGCGACGTCACTGCCCCCCCCCCCCCCCCCCACACATTCGCCCGATTGTTTCAATAAACGGCTCTGCGCTCGGGGACGCGTAACTGTATGCGCGACCGCAATCACACTTTTGTGATTTGTTTTACTATTTCAGATTGCTTGGAGCTTTTTGAAAGACGCTCGACGATGGAGACAGCTGATAATATCTTCATGACAACAGTTTTGTACGAGGATATCCCAGAGTGCAAAAAAGATCAAACAGCGCCGTTGATGCACCCGCCACCATTACCGCATCATTTTAATTCACTGAATTCTACAAAGCAAGACATCTCAGAAACATCGTTTTTGGATACCGCAAGAGCTGTTCAAAAAATATTTGGCGAAGAAAAATGCATTTGGAATTATGATGAACTTCACTATGGTTTCACGCATCCATAAATTATGCACATTGAAAAAAAACCATTAAATATTGTTTATTCGCTACACGGTCTTGGTGTTTTCCATAGTAAGTGTTATATACAATAATGAAAACGCAATGTGCTCCCTTTTTCTGTCATTTGTTTATAAGTAAAAGGCACTCTGAGTTGAGACAGTAGTTTAATACATGATTTATTTGTTGGATCTGTCTTTCAAAGTAGTCCATGGCCATGACAACTGCTGGCCTTACATTAGTGGAATAATCATTCCAGTATTACACAATCACTAGGTGGATCTCACCACATGATCGGTACATGCGCGAGTTTCCGACAGCGGCACTACCGCCATCTTAGTTGGAGTACTCTGTGTTGTGCTGGTGCGGCTGCTTGCTGCGTGCTTCAGGTATATTGGCGTTTCGCACAAATCCCCTGAGCATAAGACAATTGAACGTGGTGCGAAATTGTGTGCTTAACTCCAATGCATGCTATTACAGCGAAAGCTGTATATGGCTAGGAGAAACGAAAAAGCTTTCGGCATCTGTGTCACGAGCGGTCTCCATTGGCTCTGCTATCAGTTACGTCGTTCTGAGCGTCGTATCCAAGCTCGCGCGCCATTGGCGTGCGAGCTTGGTACGACGCTTGCAAGGTCAAACGCTTGCAGCCACGGCGCGCCCTCTGGCGCGCCGAAGAAACGGCGTTGCGGGCAGAACCGCGTCGACGTGATTGCGGGAGCGCGTTGGCCGGGGCGAACGCCCGCTTTGGGCGAGAGTTTCTCCAGCGGCATTTTGGCTTCGGCTGCGACGTCTGTGACTGCCTGTGGTTCGACCACAACCTGGCAACGATAATTGTGGAAGGCTTCAGTGCAGCGTCTGGTTGAACCCACTGCTAAACACTGGGGCCGCACATTTCAGCTTCGCTGGTTAACCATTTGTACGGAGTGCTTGGGCGGTGATTTTTTTTACTGCAGGTTACACTGCACATCCTGGCGTTCAGAAAAAAAAGAACTTTCTTAGCGATATGATGTGCGGAGCACATCGTATCGCTAAGAAAAAAAAGTACAGCCTACTGCACTTAGATGTGGCCAGATGGTCTCAGTGTGTTGATGCGCGTGCGTCGCTTCGTAGAACTCATATTATGGAAAAATCGAGAATTCACAGTCCTGCCATCATGATCGTAAAAATCTTCGTTAGTGAACGTCTTCAGGCGAGCTATACAAGTTACAGTTTGAGGAAAATGACCTGTTTTTACGGCGTAGAGCTCTCCGCGAGTAGGTAGGCGAAAAAAAATCACGCCGTATCAGTGGCGTAGCCAGGGGGTGGCACACCGGGCACGTGCCCCCCCCCCCCCCCCCCCCGAAATTTTTTTCGCCATAGCATACAGAGCGAAAAATGACCACTTCAAGGAGGTGCCCCTCCCGAAATCAAGGCGGTGCCCCCCCCCCCCGAAAAAAAAATTTTCGCTGCGCCCCTGCGCCGTATCCACAAAGTGAATGATATTGGAGGAGCTTGCTCGGAGATGATCGGCTTACCCGTGAATCCTCCCTACACATCTCCTACCATCATATATAGACGTGACAACGTTGTTATATACACATTACATGCGGCGCTCGGGCGGCGAGTCCCCGCTGCTGCTCGTTGCGAGCCCGCCTCGCTGCTGTGCGGTTTTCATGCGGCCGAGCGGTAACGAAGTTTTCACTGCCTGAGCTCCCGGCGGCGTGTTTCCGTATCATATCCCCTGAGATGTATGAGGCGAATTCTGCGCCGCTATTGGCTGGAAGTGGTCACGTGATCTAAACGCGCTTCCGGTATTTTTTGTTTATGTTTCTTTCTTTTCAAGAAAGATGGCGGCGCCCGTGTTGTCGTTTCACTCGTTTGTTTTGCGCTGAAGTCATACGCGTCGCCGAAACGTTAGAGCTTTTCGCTGACAAGCGTTACGCCCAATCGTTTTACGACGGACCTAGTGGTGTATGCGCGGATCGTTTTACGCTAGACCAAGTGGTGTATACGCGGATCGTTTTACGATGGACGCAGTGGTGTATGCGCGGATCGTTTCATGTGGACTAAGTGGTGCTCAACATTAATCCGGGGAGTGTGTACATGCCCCTTCGGCGTGCTTTATAACGCGATCTTGTGTTTGACACGACGCAAGAAACCCTAGCTTGCGCTGCCGCGCTGAAGCCATGCTCCGTTCAGATTGAGCCGTTTGCCGCAGACATGACTGACGCCGTAATGCTTGGGCTTTTCGCTGACAAATATATATTTGTCAGTGCAGCGCGCGGATCATTTTACGATGGACTAAGTGGTGCTCAACATTAATCCGGAAGTGTGTACATGCGCCTTCGGCGTGCTTTGTAACGCGATCGTGTGTTTGACACGACGCAGGAGACCCTAGGACTTAATTTTGCTCGCGTATGAGTGCATTCTCATTCAGCTATGGTGCAAAAAGAGAAAGAAAAGACAGGAGACGCTTTGCGGATATTTCTTCTAGAGTTACTGTATATGCTACCTTTAGGTACAGAATGATGCACGTACTACTTGGACTCGCAGTACAGAAAGAACGACGTCATGATATTTGAGCACAGGCTCTTCTTAATTAATGTTCAATGTTCACTATTGACATTAAAATAACAATGCAAAATCCCATGCAATCCCTAAAAAGTGTTTGTTACCCCTTAACACTTGTCTAACAGAACAGTGCACTGTTTATTCAGATGTATACATCACTACTTGCCCAACAGCACATAATATTTCTCAAATAGAAACCAAATACAGGGCATATATTTTTTAACGAGAAACCAGACACCAGCTGTAACCTCTTTGATTTATAAACTATCTGCTATTTTCCTCTCTATTATCATTTTACACTGACTGATACTTTCCATTCAATTGCATATTGTGTCTAGTTTTTCATCAGGCTCGCTTATTACATCACTAAGTAGAGTGCTAGTACAATACATTGTTTGCTAAGGCTCAATACTTCGTTAAAGGTTTGCTGTTTTATTGACAAAAGTATAACGTATAACAGGTTCTCGATGCAAGCCAAGAGATCAGTGAAGGTGCTTTCAGTGAGATATTACCATCTGTTGTTACCAAAAAGGTATGTGTTTTCAAAGTAGGTTATAAGTTATATGGATGCCATAGTACTTTTTCTGGGGAAAATGTTGACAAATTTTGAACGAAATATACCAGGATGTCAACAGGTCAGGCAAGCTCTTCATTGAACAAATTACGAGACATTTGGCATTATTTGGCACTAACTAGTGTATTTAATAGACATCTATATATGAGGGGTGGTTTTAAATATGCATTACTCATGCCGTGCTTCCTAGAAGGCCTTTGTATCATTTATTAAAGATAACAAGGTGCTCTTTAATTGTCATGACGCATGGGTGTGAAATACACATCAAGAATGCTTCCAAATTTCATGCTTTTATGTTACCTATAGTGAATTGGACGATATTATTTCAGGAAGAGACAAGTCGGCATGAGCACTACAATAACAAAGAGCTGAGCTTGCTGGTTCATATTCATGTAAGAGACAGGTCGTGCAAACACGGACACAAGAGAGAAGTCAAGGCACCTGAAATGCCGACTAACAACTGAAAAGACTCACAGCGGCAGAAAAGAAATTAGACATGCAAACTTGCCTATCCTATCAATCCGGCAAATGTGGTGTGTTTCTGAATGAAAACCGTTCAGGCGCGAGATTTCTACTTTATGCAAGTTAATTGGCAGCTGGCTGATGCATGCATCTATCTATCTTTACATTGTCGAGAGTATGTAAATGCACTACGAAATTTGATGAATGTGCAGTTTTCTACAGGCACAGGAATGAAGAAACTCACCTAATGGTTAAGGAATGGCATATGAATAAGAATGGTAGCACAGGCGTGAGCCAACCATCAGTTAACTTACATAAATAAGAAATCTACGGGACAGTTGTCTGTCACGTAGACTACCATCACTGATGAGTATCACCTCTTGCCTGGGCATGCGCAGATAAGTTTCGTTTTTACTTTATATTTCACCACTGTGCGCGTGCGCCTTTTCATTTGTTTGCTGGAATTTGTAGTGTCCTGACTTCTTTCATGTGTCCATATTTGCATGTCACATCTTTTAATTTTGAGCTTGTTATATGGCGTTGTGATAATTATAAGCTTGTAAAGGTTCTAATCTGCACATATTCAGCTCAATTCAAGCACTTTGTCATATCTGTATTGCTTCAATGCTAAAATGCTGCTACAGTCTTTTTCCCCAGAAACTCTTGAATATGAAAAATTTTTTTTATAAAACATTTGTATAGAAATTGCAAGAAATCCACGACTTTCTATCTTTCTCGGGAGCCCTTACGATGTAAAATGTGAAGCATTATGCAAAACACCTTTTAATAAAAAAAACGAAGCTCTCATAAGTCTAATTTATATGGCTAGATTCACATACATAATAAATTTACTGAAGGAATCTTGTTTCTAAGTTGTCCCATGTCTCATTAGACATTGGGCCACAGACATTACTTACTTTTCAGTGACTCTAAGGTCGGCTAATGTACCTTCAAATGCAGAACCATGTACTTTGTCTTTTCGTAAACCATGTGCTCTTATTAAAAAAGTATATCTGCTGTGGTTGCTAAACAGCTGTGACATTTTCAGTGGCGGGACCAGTCCATCTGGTAGTTAGTATCCTGGTTGTGAATAATAATGGGTGTTGGGCAAGCAACATAAATGCGTCCCAAAACAAACTAGACTTTGCATAAGTTTATTTGCTCTAAGTACACCAGAAATACATTTAATCCAGTACAATCAAAACTTTTCTGTGTGACCTCATAATTTATTGCAGTAGCGGGAACAGCGTCAGAAAATATTCGGGGGGGGCCTTGGTGTCACATCACGGTACGTTCTGCAATATAATGTTAAATGGAATTTCCAGTGCAGCCTCCTGGCTCTCTCCTGAAAGTTGAAATAGGAGCAAGTCAAAGGCGATTAAAAGAAATCAGCAGACTGCAGGGTCTAAGCTTTCCCAGCACCAAAAACTTTGTAAGGTATTCCTCTATATTTTCATAGTTAACTAGTACAGCACAATCGCGCACGGCATGGAACACTTCAGGTTGGTTCAACAGAAAGCAGCAGGTCAGAACCAACTGTGTAATGAGGTCAGAGTTAACAGCAGGAAGTGAACTATGAGTGTTCAAGTAACACCAGCTACATCTAAGCCCTTGAGAGCTCTCTTTCTATCGGTAATGATTTCTGATTACCTGACAAAATATCGAAATGTGGTCGAAAAAAATCACTATGAAAAAAAAAATCGTTCACACACACAAGTAGGTTAAAGATGTCAAGCCAAAAGGAAAACAGGTCAATGCAGAAAAAAATGCCAGGCCAGCGTGAAACACGTAGCACAATCGCAGCATAAGATGGAGAAGTGGCTTTCCATAGGGCCCTTGGTAAACTCTCATGGCATGCCTACTGCAAGTACACTAGCTAGGTACCCACTACACCAATCGCCATCATTTTCCACAGTAACAAAGTACACACTGTGCATCTGTAAGGTGTTTACATAGCTTTCACACTTTGTTGATGCTGTGGCTGATGATAAGGATGAGGAATTATGCTTCAGGCCTTTGTAACGAATGGGAAGCTTTCGACCATCCACTCGTTAAGCAGTTCACACAGTGTGATGCCCTGTGCAATTCTACAATTGTTCCAAGCAATGTTACATCTGTTAACGTGATGTCTCCCTTAACATGATGCCTGAAAAGAGTATTTTTGTGAAGGAGATTCAAGCACTTGCATGGCTTCATGGCAGGATGCATGATTACCATATGAATTCTGGCTTTGATTGCAGCTCACTGAGCTTTCTTTCTTACTAAAAATGACAGCTGCGATGGACCCTGGTGGCAGTGGCAGACAATATTGCCACTGAAACTGGCTATTATCGTGAGCTCATAACAAATTACACTGCAAAAAGTATTTCTTTTGTGTTTAGTTATGACACACCCGGAAATCATATGGCCTTACCAATGAAGAACAGCTGTGTGATACGGTTGTACGCTTATCATTAAAGAAATGACATACTTTGGCTGTCATTACTGCACAACTTCCTGCAAAAGCACATTCTCTTGGACCGAATTAGTCATTTGCTTTCAGCAAGTTAGGCACTGGGGCCGTTGTTTGAATCGTACTTTTGAGCAGCAATATGCCTATGACCAACCTTCATGAACTTGTTGAAATTGACAACTTCCTCATGACGAAGACAGAGCAACAGTTTTTAAGAGGCTTGCTGGATGACAAGGAGAATCTGATGAGCCTCGACAGAATCAAAGCTGGCTGCTGTCTGTGCAATCATGCACAATGCAGGCACTTTTTCTATGGCCCCCCAATGGGCACATGGCAATGTCAGTTCCTCTCAGCTGGATACTCTCTTCCATTGGGATGCACTCTCTGAATTATAAAGCAGATGCAAGTCCTAACTTTTGAAAACCTCGGGTGCGGAGTACCGCTTGGATGTGTTCCCTTGAGTCTACCACCACCTTGAATCATGCCCTTTCAGCCCTCTCTCGATAGACAAGAAAACCACAGCTCGGTGGCACTTCTGCTTCACAAAAAGTGCCATAGAATGCCCCTTACTGGTCACACACGGCGCTCGATCTGCAGTTTGTTTACGCGGTAACCTTATGGCTGGCTGCACACAAGCTGTCTCTACCATGCTTTTTCGTTCTTCATGCCATCGCACTGAGCCTGTACTATCCCAAGTTGTTTGTATGCTGCGTTTCACTTTGCACTGTCCTGAACAGTACCGCTTGTGCTTTTCCTTACTGCTTGTCGCTCTTGTGGAAGAGAGGCTAGCTTTTGCCCTTGCTGTGTATCTGTGCTGAGCTTGTGCTGCACTGATCGTCAATTAAAATGACACCAAGGCTATGCTGAACATCAATAACCAGACCTTTTGCAACTTTGAGCTGAATGTACACACCAAATATGAGCAAAAACCGCCAAAAACATCTCGTACTAATACCTAAATGGTTGCTTGATGCCTGATGAAACAGAAATATCCGACACCTTTCAAATGCAGCAAAATGAGGCGTGCGATAACTCACGTACGCCTCATTTTGCTGCATTTGATACCTTGCCTGCCATTGGTGATCTGGAAATTAATGGAGACGGGAGTGTTGAACCTTTAGACGAGAGAAAATCCTCTCGACCAGATAAAATACCTAATGCCTTTTTGAGAAGGTATGCAGAGTGGTCGTCTAAATTTGTGACAGTTATATTCAACAAATCTCGGTCATCAGGTACGTTGCCGGACGACTGGAAACTGTCCAAAATAAGGCCTTTATTTGAAAGCGGGAACAAAAATTATTGGCTTATAGCTCTGACCTGTTCATGCTGCAAGTTATTAGAGCACATTATTCATAAACACATTACTTCCTTTTTTGATACTCATTCTATTCTCTCAGCCACTCAGCATGGCTTTAGGTGAGGTTTTTCCACCATCACCCAACTCATTGAAGCAGTTCATGATTTCGCCTCCGCTATAAATGACCAAAGTAAATTGATACAGTGTTCTTGGACTTCGCCAAGGCATTTGATAAAATCTCCCACACAAAACTACAAGTTAAGCTTCGCGGCGTATAAAAAATATAACCGGCTTTGTAATTGGCTTCAAGCATACCTGACATCTCGGCAGCAGTGTGCTGTGTACAACGAGCTTCCATCTAAATTTCTACCAGTTGTGTCATGTGTTCCCCAGGGCTCCGTACTGGGACCCTTGCTTTTCTTGCTGTTCATAAATGAGATTGGTGCCGGCAGTGACCAACAGCAGCTGTTATCTTTTCGTCCACTTTTGTTTCTTCATATTTACATTATATTTACGTCCACTTTTGTTCATTCGTGACGGGTGTAATTCAAGACTTCGACTGTATGCTGATGATCATGTTTTATATTCTGTTATAAATCACATGATGATCAAGTCAATGTGAACGCTGACCTCAATCACATACGGAAGTGGTGCGATACTTGGCAAAGGTGTGTGCATTATGCTAAAAGTGTTGTATTAACCATTACAAATAAGAAGCACCCAATTATTTTTGACTATTCAGCTGACGGTCACCAACTTGTACGTGTTTCAGAATACAAGTACTTAGGTCTTCACATAAGCCATGATCTTCGTTGGAATCTTCATGTAAACCACATTGCTAATATCGCCATGACAAAATTACATCACTTGAAGCAATGTCTTCGCAATTATTCTAAGGATATTAAACATTTAGCATACAAGTCTCTGGTTTTACCTCCGCTTGAATATGGCAATGTATTATGGGGCCCATTTACAGCTGTTAATATCAATAACGTGGAAAGGGTGCAAAATAAAGCAGTCAGGTTTCTCTTCAATTAGTATGGTATTACGTCTGTTACTGAACTGAAGAGTAGAGCAGGTATATGGACATTATCTGATCTAAATAAAACTGCATGCCTACGTTTTGTGTGTAAAGTTGTGAAAGGGAGATTAAAAAGCAACACTGATTAATACGTCGTGCTTTCTTCAGGTTACACCACAAGACGCGGAAATCCATTGACTGTACTTCCTTTTCAAACAAAAAACAATGTTTTCAAGTACTCATTTTTCCCTCTCTCAGTATTCGAGTGGAACAAGCTTGATAGTACATGGGTTACCCTAAATAGCTGTTCAAGGTTCAGTTCCTGTAACAACTTCTTGGCTTTTTTTTACTCTATTAGGACTGATGACCACCTCTAAAATTTTTTGCCAGCGCAGCTAAAGCTTTTCCTGAAAATTGCTCCTTGTTCAAAAGAAAAAAATACTTTCCTTATCAGCTCTCAGTTAATATGACCTTATTCTATCTTAAGAATTGCACACCTGGCTGAATTCGACAGGTTCTGCCATTTGCAGTGCACCTTCTCTGGAACTTACAAAGCACGTCAATGCATTCCGAAACACATCTAGACCTTTCGGTATCCTCAACAGACTTTGTAACAGATCTAACAGTGGCTATCATTTCCACGGGACTCAAGTTCGATCCCATGCAACACTTCAGTCCTAGTTTAGGAATGTACATACAAGAGCTTATCTGTGCCGTGCCGCACGTTTACCCGAAAATGTTAACTTACCAACTCTCCCAGCTTGCTGTGCTAATCCCGTAAATGAGTTGCTTTCTCTTTTGATTGAAAATGGCTGCCAGGAGAAAGCACTAGCAAAGAGCATGGCAGCCAACACAAACTCGTGATGCAAGAGGCTAATGGTTGTTTATGTTAAAACAAAGCTGGTGTCAATGTCATGACGTGAGGCGTTTTGCGTGTAGTTCTGCCACATGCACTTCAAAGTTGATTTTAAATATGTGCTATGCTATATTGGCCCTTTGTATTTTGTAGATGCATATATTTACACACAAATCTATCCCACAAGTTATCTTGTCTTTGAAACTTCATGTCAGTACTCCTTTTAGCTGAACTGCGTGGGGACAGGACAAAAAAAGGTGCATTTTTGTTTGTTTCCTTGCACAGTTTTCCCTGTGCCATGTGGAACAGTCTCGGGAGAAAACAGCGCTTTGCCATTGGTTACCAGACACTGGAAGTCGTAAAGAAATACATCTGGACAATGAACGAGCAGTAGGGCAGCTGTTAGGCACATCAGAGCAGGGTACGTACCGCTGGGAAAACACCAATGAGGGTCTGCATATGTAATCGATCGAGCTAATGGTGATGAGCAAGTAAATTGCAGCAATAATGTTCATGCCTAACCGTCATTTGGGCTAAAATTTTGCCCATTGCGACCACCTTTAGCTGCAAAGACATGAACACAGTGCATGCCGCCATCTCATGTAATCTGGAAGGTTGTACGAGAGCTTGTACTGACCCAGACCGCAATATTAAGAAGGGGAAGGTGGAACCTGAAGTTTATTTTATTATTATTTATTTATAAATGCGGTAGGTTTTCTGCAGACCCATACAGCAAGTGGGCATACCTCATCACAGACATTTAGTAACATACGACATATGTCCAAAAAAGGCAGCAGGGACGACGTGAGCAAGACTGGAACACTTTTCAAAAGCTAGTGCATCAATAATATAATAGCAATATTGTTGCACTTCACTACTCGATAAAAAAGAACAAAGGCACCATTAGAAATCACATACTACACATGACAAAAGAAATGCACAAGAAAAAAAGCTGTGGTTCAACTCTGCAAGATACTTTCTGCACCCTACAGAGGCTCTATTAGTTGCTTCACAAATGTACAAAACTGATCCAGGTTTGGATTATTTACAGCTTCACTTGGCAGTGTGTTCCAAGTGTTCTCGCTGCAAGTGAAATAAGAATATTTAAACGTATTGCAGTGCACACTGAATGAACTGATGCATTTATTGTGGCTTGTCCTAATAGAGCGCCAACCGGGCGGTTGAACATGGTCGTCTTTACTGATTTTAATGTGGCCGTAAAAGTGCAGATAAAAAAAAACTTCATAGAAGCAACATGACGCTGGCAAGACAAAGTTGGCAAGTGCACTTGTTTGCGCATTTCTGACGCGCTGTCATGCCAGTAGTAGTTTGAATAAATTAACCTCAAAGCCATATTCTGTAATCTTTCAAGTTTGTCGCCAACACATTTTGATGGGCACCCTGCACTATACTTCAGTATTCTAGAGCAGGTCTGAGCAGGGTTTTATAAAGTTTAAAGGCTGGAGGGGCTTTGTTCAATATTCTGCACATAAATTCTCGCTGCTTGTCCTGGCGCATGTATTGTTAATGTGCTTACACATCTCAAGTCCTGTGAAAATGTGACACCCAAGTATTTTACGTTGTCAACTTGTGCAAAATTCAAGCCATTGATGTACTGAATGGGTAAAGGTAGTTTTTTCCTGGTTAGGCTGATGAACACTATTTTAGACAACGTTTCTTTCTATACCCCACATATCACACTATTGGGCAATGTTTTGTAAAGAATTAAGTTTTAGATGGTCATCACTACTGCGTATGGCAGAATAAATGACACAGTCATCTGCGAAAAGTCACAAAGTTACACCTGGTCTGCACAAGAGGAGATGTCGTTCACATAGATAAGAAATATGTTGGCTCTAAAAGAGACCCTTGGAGTATGCCGGAAAAAACGTTTAGGCAGTCAGAATCAACATTATTTAACGTTACATACTGAGTACGATCTGCTAGGTAAACCGAGATCCATGTCATTACTTTGCTGTTAATGCAAATAGTTTGAAGCTTGGCTATTAATTTAGAGTGAGGCACACGGTCGAACATTTTCGCAACATCTAAATATTGCAAGAGTTTGTAATTTATAATCAATTGTGCTAACGAAGTCTTGCATTATTTCCGCGAGTTGCATTACTGCGGAGAGCCCTTTACGGAAGCCATGCTATTTAGGGTACAGTATATTGTTAGTTTCTAGGTATTCTATGACAGCTTTGTTGAGGATATGCTCCATTCATTTACAGCTGCAAGTGGTTAGTGATACGGGTCGATACGTTTGTAGAATAGATTTGATACCACTTTTATGGGTCAGGATTACTCTAGCGTGTAGCCAATCTGCCGGAAGCGTGCTATTTTTCAGTGAGACCATAAATATTTTAAACAGAAACGGGTAAGTTGTTATGCGTAACACTTGAGAACTACATTTGGGATTACATGTAGACCAGGTGATTATTTTCCATCTAGTTGTAAAAGCAGGTTCAGGATACGTCGATCAGTTATCTCGATTTCCAGCATAGCTGAGTTACGTTCAACAAGCTGTCCTTGGACTGGGCATGCTTGGCGGAATGCAGAGTGAAAAAAGGAATTAGATGAGTTAGCCATTGCGTGCGTATTTTCAATAACAATGCCGTTATTTCCATGTTACGGATTGGACTGTCCGGCCTAGCTAGGTAACGCCAAAAGTTTCTTGGTTGCACTGTCATAAAATCTGCTAAAGTGCGCGAAAAAAGGTTATTTCTTGCTTGGCACAACAGGGATTTAAATTCTTGGTAGTACTGGTTGATTACACTTGGATCGCATTTACACTTGCGCATTTTTTAAAGTTTTCGTTTCTTATGAATAATTTCATGCACTATCCAACGAGTTCTTCGTTTTATCCGCTTATGCTTTATCGGAATGCAAGTGTGTTCCCATTGAAAAATTCCTGCTTTAAACTTGAGCCATAAGTTGTCGACATGGTCGCATGGTTCAGCACAGAAACTGTTTAACTTCATTTCATGTAGTCAATAATATTTTCATCGTTTGCTCTCCAATAATCTTTAATAAGTATGTGTGAATTTTCAGTGATACTTTTTAATCAGGCCAAGATTAGGAAATTGAATAAATGCCAGTTTATGGTCGGATATTCTATCTTCCACCGCAACTTCAGCGTCTATTGAGCTAGATATCAAAGCAAGGTCTAAGATATTAGAAACACGCCCTTGGACGCATGTCGCTTGTGTTACGCGTTAAGATAAGGAAAGGCCTAGCATGGTATCCAAAAGTAGCTCGCAGCTGTTTGCCTCCCTATTGCTGACGGTTAAATTATAACAGTCTATTCCTGCCAAGTTGAAGTCACCAACAAGTACTAGCTTTGTCCAATCATGCATTTTCTCGAGAATGTAGTTGTGCAGTTCCATAAGGTAAGTTTCGGATGCCACAAGTCTATACTCCACCTATCAGTAAAGGCATGGCTTCAAATGTGACAGTGCACCAAAGACTCGCGTTAGGTACACCACGTTCCTCCTGAAACGTCAGACCATCCCTTACAGCGATGGCTACACCGCCTCCACAGCTATCCCGATCTTTGCGATTTCGGCTATAGCTTTCCGGAATTATTTCAGAATTGTGTATACCGGGATGAAGCCATGTCTCAGTAATCAAGATATTAGGTGCATAAGCCAATGAAATCGCCTCTAGTTGATCCGTCTTGTTCATTATACTTCTAGCATGGAAACATAATAAAGAAAACAACTTATTTTCCTGAAATCATACATTTAAACTATGACTATGGCCTTCGTGGCCAGCCTTCTCGGAATGAGCCGACTTCAGAGCTATTCTCTTTTCCACGTGCTCATCCCATGCATACAACGTCTAATTCATTTTCAGTTTATTGTAAAGAACACAGCCTTATCACAATAATAATAATATCTGGGGTGTTACGACTCAACACCACGATATCATAATGAGGGACGCCGTAGTGGAGGGCTCCGAAAATTTCGACCATCTGGTGTTCTTTATGGTGCATTCAGACGACGGATGGAATCCGGATTTGTCGCGGACGCGGACGGCTAATCCGCGGATGATCCGCCTGCAGGCGCATCCACACGACGGACAGTGCCCGAGGAGAAAACAGCCGGATTACTCTCGACCGCAGCCTCTCCGCTGACCTGCAGCCGCTGCCAACAGACCGGTTTGAGAGTATTCAACATGGCGGCCTACAGAACGCGAAGCGCGCCGTGCTATAGAGTGCTTTGACAAGCATCGAGCATTGTGGAGGGCTGTTATTTGTTTCGGTGAAAACGGTGTTGTTGGCGGAATGGCTGGATTGGAAGAAAAAACTGCTTTACTAGAGCTGCTGAAGACTGACCTCGCTGCGTTCGCGCATGGTGCACCGCGTACGAAGGGAGAATACAGTGATCGCCGATATCGGCAGTTTTTGTTTTTTTGCGGATAACAGGTACCGACAGTGCACATTGCAATGCTGCACATTGTTTCCTTCGCATCAGTGCTCAAACACTGGCCGTGTTCTGAGACTGCCGCCATCGGCGACACCGCCGCTTTGCCTGCCTCAGAATCCTGCGTGTGCGATGATTAACCCTTTACGGCCTGACCCGCACAAACGTGTGGGTCACTAAAGACGCTCACGAAACGGCACCTTGTTTGAGTTTCGGTTTCATAGCTCTGTAACGCTGAAGTCAATGTTTACAGGAATATATCTGTTTCAGTAGTTCAATAATTTCGACACCAGGGGGGCGAGTAATCTGCCATGAAAAAAATGCCGTCTGAGCACGTGCGTCGACAGCAGCTACCTCAGACGTGTAAATCAACGCCCCTTCTTGTTATACATTTTTTTTTCGGGAGTGTATGCATATGAAAGGAGTATTAAGACTTAGAAAAACATGCTTCGCTAAAAAATTTACCCGTTCTTACCACACACACTGTGTACTCACGCGTGAAAAAGTCACCCGCACGTTTGTGCGGGCTGGGCTTTAGTCCTCGTCAAGTGCACGGCAGGGCGGTGCAGGTTGGCTCGTTCGCGCGCGGTTGCGCCTGCGCATTCTGTTTTTTTTTATTGCGAATAGCTTTCTTGGCATCTTATTGGCACTTCTTTGGTTGGTGTTTCCTGATGTTTTCTTATATCTGAAGTTAGCGACGCGAAGTAATGTGCGTGAATTGTGATCACCATTGACGCAGAAAAGATTAATTTTGTGAAGGTGTTGTGACAACATGCATTTTATTTCAAAGAATTAGATTTTACATTGCCTACCATACGGAGTGTCAGTATCACCAGTAAAATTCAAAGGATAATAAATAACCTTGAAGGTTAAAATTCCTCAAATTACCTAACTAGGGAACATGCTTCTGTGGGCGCTGAATTTTCTTTTTTTTTCACATGCCGAGATTTTCAAACCAGAGAATGAAAAAGACATAGAAAAGATATTGAGCCTCCTGATGTCTTGCGTCAGAATTGGGTAGAGACCAAGCTGACGATTTGGCAGGGATTCATATTCGCGGTTCGAGCCAACTTATTGACGAAAACTGGAGTATGGAAGGCTAGTTTTTGAGCAGTCGCCTCCGTATTAACTGGGTCAGGTGACCACTCACCCTATCCTGCCAGTTTCAGTGAAATTGATGTCTTTTGGAAGAAGACACAGTCGGCTGCAAAGCCTCACCTGCTTGGAAGTGGTGAGACAGCCGACGTTCTTGTTGCTGTCAAGACCCCTTTGCCGACTTTCTCACACTAATTTAATGCAACGATCTTTGAAGTTACTGCTGATGACAAAACGGCAGTGTGCCCTAGCTGTAGACGTAAAACAACTTTGCAAGTAACTGCGCAAAAGATCAAGCAGCTTTAGGTATGGACCTGACCATGGGCTGCATCCGATCTCTGAGGAACTTTGCTCGTCACCAGGCGCCCAAGAATTGAAAGCGGGAATGAAAAAGGTGTCACAAGATCAATCCTTAGACAAGTTTATTGGAGTGTAAAAGGCGGCCTGGCATAGCCAAGCGATTTGACTCAGCTATACGTACCACTGGCGATCAGTATACAGCTTGACATCTGCACATCACTGCAGGCTGTCAAGTGTAGCTTCTAGTTCAAAGACGCGTTGTACGAAGTGCAACTTATACCTGTGCCTCACAAGTGACACACAATACTCTAAAATATTGCATTCGCAGCGCTGACCATGCATTTTTTTGCCTTGTCTTAGCCGTTATGAGTGTATTCCTCGCTGCAGTGAATCACATGAATAAAAGCCCAGCCCGCACATATGTGCGGGTCTGTTTTCTGGGACAAAAACTCCAATTCTTACAGTTTAACCTTTGAAAACTTAATTACAATAGAGCAAACATCAATAAGTTTTTGAGCAAGTTAGCAATTTTTCTAGTATATTTTTCTCGGGCAGGAAAGGGTTAAAGCGACAAGTTACCTTCCAACCCGTCAATCAACGCGCATTAAAAGTGATGGATATCTCAAAGGTGATCGTCTTAGAATACGGCCCCGGAAATAACCTGAACTAAGCGCCAGCAGAGCTGAAATCACCTGCAAGGACAGCCGTACGGCTCGAGCAGAAGAAAAGTGTATTGGTTGCCAGCTTGTTTGCCCGCTAAAGCTGCGGCGTTCCGCCGCCAGAATCCCGATGTGAAAAACAAGTTGGGCTCATCCATCCGCGAGCCACGAGGACGAGGCGCGGAGGACAACAATCGCTGATGTGAGGTCACGTGACGCGCCGTCCGCGACTCCACATCCGGATTCCGGTCCGTCGTCTGAATGCACCATTAACGTGCACTGACATCGCACAGTAAGCGGGCCTCTACCATTTTGCCTCCACCGAAATGCGACCGCCATGGCCGGGATCAAAGCCACAAACTTCGAGTCAGCAGCCGAGCGCTGTAGCCACTGATCCCCCCACGGCGGACAACCTTATCACAATCTCCTTGGTTAGGTTTTGTGGACTCCCACAAGATCCTGCGAGATTCACGAACTGCGAATGAAAAAATCCTCCGATACCGATATGTTTGTGCCTTTGAGCTTTGAGAAGTTGCGCAGAACTGCTGTTTTTTTCGTCGAAATTATAAAGCCGCAGTATGACGGGTCGGTCCTGAGAATCTTTTGCCAATGCGATGCACACGTTCCACGGTTTTTACTTTATTTTCAACAAATGGTGAAAGATATTGTTTCTCGACATATTTCCTCAAAGACTGCAGGCTTTTATTGTTATTTCCTGCGATACCATATATCACAATGTTGTTATAGCGGCTTCTGTTTTCTAGGTCATCCATATTACTGTTTATTTTGCAACTTGTTTTTGAACCGTATTCACTATTGCTACACACGTTTCAACCTTTTCTTTACAGTCTTTGAGTGCTGTAAGTGTATTCTCAATGCGTGTTTAGATGCTCTGCATTCCAATTTGAAGTTCAGATTGTGAAGCCTTAATTTCCTGTGACAGTATTTAAAATCTTCTGCAGAACATCATTATTAGTCCCTGGGTTTTCTTCTACATCAACCACTACTAATTAACAACAAGCGAATTATGCGATACGCATCCATACAACATTACCACAAACAGGCAAGGCTTTGCATAACGATATTTTTCACCAACCTGTCCACAGAAGAGCCTGAAATTTAGCATCATGCGCATGGCGGTGCCACCGAGCCCACTGAATGGTGAAAGTTGTCCCAATATATGCTGTTCCTGCGAAGTCTCTGGAGTTGCTGGTTTGCCGAAACTTCTGTCAAGGTGAATCGGGTTGGGTGTCATGAAGTTAAACCGGGAAAATGATATGGTTGTAACATTGGTCAGGTGAACTTGATACGTTGCTTTGGATGTCACCAAGGCGCTATGTCCGCAGGGAGCTGCAAACGAGGCATCGCCGCGCAGACTGGATTCCAGGAAGACCTGTACACAGAAGAGAATGAAATTTCGCATCATGCCCCTGGCGGTGCCTCTGAGCCCACCGAAGGAGCTATGTGTTATGAGTAAGCAGTGTAGAAATTTGGGCTAGTTGGTGTGGGTTCATCTTGGTCAAACTGCATGGTGAGGCAGGATACTAAGAAAGAAGTGAGACAAACAAGTGCATAATTGCAAGTTTTTGTGAGACGCCATTCTTTTATGCGAGGACTGATTGCATTAACTACAGTAAGAATTATGTGTATGTAATTAGAACATGTCATATGAGTTCCGTAATTTCAGAAAATATTAGATCGCTATTTCTTTTAGGCTTCTATCGGATTTATGCAGGTCACTGAAGTTTTATTTATCATACAATGGACCGCATTTATAAAAAATGCCAGCCACTGCAGTGGCCGGCAGATTTTGCTGGTAGAGGACAGTGAAATACTACCCTTGTATATCGGTGCTGCTCCTTCGGCAAAAGTGCAAGATAAAACAACCTGTCTAAATAAAAGGCAAAGCCTTTCATTCTAGCAAATTGCATGTTGCATATTGTTAGAATTTACAATATACCAATTATTTATTAACTGCAAAAGAACCAAAAGCCTAAAGAGTCTGTCCACAAAGTGCAACACCATGTACTTCTCCACATAACTTAAATGCCTAGGTTGCACTGAAAGCACAGACATAATCACAAGCCCAGTTCTTGCTGATATTAAACAGAGAATATGAGTGGAAAATATATGAGTCGTGAAGCATCAGGAAAACCCGTACTGATTAGCAAATGAAATGTGTATCACGAGGAAATGTCGGGCGCCCTGATGTCATGAATATACAGAAATCTAGGGCTGTCAGCCAGAAGCCGAGAAGCTGTGAGTTAATTTCACGTTTTGGGACATCATATACAAGTGTACATGCATGTGTGCATATATTTATTTTGTTAAACATGGTAAACGACTCGTGCTTAGTGACTCAAAATGTGTGTTTGAAAATGTGGGACTGTCAACTGCTAAAAAAATCACGCCATATTCCACGAAGTGAATGATGATGAGTGGGCGAAGCTCGATCGTTTTCATCCATGGCAGAGAGAGAATGTATGGTCTGGAACGCGCTTATACTTCATGGTCATCAGCGTCATCGTCATCGTTATGACGTGTAGTGGGTACATTCCACTATACTGGAACGCGCTTATACTTCATCGTTATCACGTGTAGTGGGTACATTCCACTATACTGCATCATCGTCATCTTTATCACGTGTAGTGGGTACATTACACTATACTGCGTCATCGTCATCTTTATCACGTGGAGAGGGTACATTCCTCTACACATGGCTGCCTACCTACCTACCTACCTACCTACCTACCTACCTACCTACTACTACTACTACTACTACAGAGGAGGGACAGACTGACCCACACCCTAAGGAGCTTCGCCCCTAAAAACGGCTGATTTGATGGTGCGCTAAATTGATTAAGATCGATCACATCACTAGTACGCATTAAACCACGCCATTTGAAAGGACCACGTGCTGGGGCATGTCCCTGTTGGTAATTTCATTTTAAAGACAAGCAATCAAAAGTGAATTATATTATACTGCAGATCCTGCCCAATCTTTTTTGAAATTTTAGTCACCAGCATACCGAAAACCAGTGTTACGAAGGTTGACCTTGATAGTAGGAGTAGATAAGAAACAGAACTAGGAACAGATCAGAAACAATGCTTTCCACCAGTACAGAAGTGGCGAATATGGGCCTTTCATCCAATGAAGGTCAGCGAATACCAGCACGAATATCCACAGTAGTACCCATATTTGAAAGGATGTGCCCGCTGAGGTGGTTCAATGCCAAACTAGTTGGTTTTTCTTGAGTGCACTTGATTGTTCACATTAATTGGTTTGAGGGCCTTCCTTACACTTGTCATACATCTTTGATATACAGTAATTCTTTTCTGTTTAACTAGCTGTGACTTTTACTCCTTACTTGTCATACGCGAGGACATTGAGATGCTGTGTATGTCAATTTTTCAGATGCAATCTAATACAGTTTGCTGTGATTTCTCTGCTCACACCTTGTTTCCTTGTTTGTGATCAACTAGCCGTGTAATTGTATTCTTTGCTTGCTTTTGATTAACCTAGCTACGTAACTCAACATTTACTTTGTCGTGTGCAGTACCGAGTGCTGTCAGAAGCAGCAGTATGGTTCCGTATTCAGCAATTTCTCAGATGTACTCACATGTTGTTTCATTTATTCTTATGTCGTTTTAAATTCACTCCTGCCCAAGACCAGGCAGTGTGTACGAGATAACTAAATAAAAACAAACAAACAAATGAATCAATAAATAATTCAGATGTTCAGGCTCAAGTCCGTGTTTACCAAGCGGGTTCGTATGCCTAGTCCTACCTCCGAGGGAACACTGATGTTCAAAAACATTTTCTTGGAGGAGTTTATGCTCGCTGAATAACATGATACAGTAAAAGCTCGTTAATTCGAACTCGAAGGGGACCATCAGATTGTTCTAATTAAGCGGAATTCGAATTAGCAGGCGGGTGCTAGAATGAACGGACATACCGCCACACTGCACTGGAAGAGCCCAAAGAACCATCTTTAGACGCGTTATCACGAACTAGGCGCTACTATACGTTAACGTCAGGTGATTTCGTAAATTAGGTTCATGGAGCTCTAACAGCAAACGGAAATTAATTCATCAGTCAGTGAGAGGCCAGAAACAAGCAACGACATACACTCATGTGCATGACGCTATTTATGCTCCAAAACACATTTATTTACATAACATAGTCAGCGAAATCAAAATTAAAAGTAATCAGTAATTTGCATTTGCTTGTGTTTCTTCTTTCCCAATCCCATGGGCATCATTTGTAGCATGCCAAGAGCTCCAGCACCGCGTACGAATTCTCATCTGCTGAGAAATGCTGCTGTTTTATTGTTTTGCATCTCTAGTAAATTTGGTTCGGCTGGGTTTTGCAACACATTGTGATCACTGTGGGCCGACTTCTGCGAGGAGCGATGAAAACGAGAGGCTCCCAGTTCGAATTAGCCGTTGTGGATACCGACGCGTTCGAATGATCGGGAGTTTTCCCCCATAGAAATACACAGGGCTGTGCCGGGACCAGGGCTTCAGCTCAAATTAACCGAGTTCGAATTAACGAGCTTTTACTGTACCATGCAAAAAATCACTAAGAGAAAGAGTAAGACTAACTAAGCTGCAGAGAGACTATAAAGAAAGCTACATTAGGCAGACTCCATTTGCATGAACTGGACGAGGGAACACACTATTTGTGAAAAGGGTAGGAGCACATATGTTTCTGCGGATGGCGTTCTGGTGCAAATTTGTGGCATTTGGGCAAGGTATTAGAACATACAGTTCATTCCAAAATTTAACACGGTTCACATATTGTGGTGTTCTAATCCTGCTTCGAATAAAAGATCATCCTTAATTGTCATCAAAGTTTGGCTGCTGCATGGTATGTTAAATTGAGACCAGAAGTGTTATTTCAATGTGATCATGACATTATGTCTTAGATGACATGCGTTGTGAAGTACTCTTCTTTCACATAATCATTTCTTTCAAAACATGCCACAGTCTAGGAAAGCTTTTTGCAGTTAATGCTTGTTTGTGGGCTAATTGGTCTTGAAGTACAGTGAAGTGATAAACGGCACGAAAAGACACAGACAGGAGACGGACATGTGCAATGACTCACAAATGATTTCATTTTCAGAAGTGCATGAAATATAAAGCATTATATATATATTTTTTTAATAAGTGAACATGTCTGTCTCCTTTTGTCTGTCTTTTCATACTTGTATTATTTCACTACACTTCTTGCTAGTTCTTTTTTTCATGCAAAGCATATTTTTTGCAGTTCATTTGTCAATATTTGTATTCAAGAACACTCTTGTGTAATACGTTCATTGAGTAATAAAAGGAATGTGTACAATATTTCCAATAACTGTGTCTGCAAATATCACGTGTGCCTGTACTGTCCAATTATGTCTTTGAATTCAATGGTCATGTTTTGTTTCACAATAATACACTTTTTTTTCGAATATTCATGTTGCATGGGCAACAAGTGGACACTACTGCTTGGACTGCATGTCCGATACAACATGGCAGAGATATGCGTTAGGATGGCATGTCCCATTTCCTGCTTGATTTTTTCCTGCTGATTTTTTCAAAACAGCACAAAACATTTTTGGACGTTAGTTCAGCCATCAGTCAGAGCGAGAACTGCGCTTTCTACTTTTAATGTGATCGAGCTATCGAAGGCTTTGAAGTTTTACGGACTGGCGAAGAGATAATCGGACAGGCTAAGGTGCTATTTTCGAAAGACGATTTCGTGTTTCCGTATATTTTTACCTGCTGAATGTAGACAGCATCCCACTAGTCTGTGCAAAAAAAGGCCCCGCTATGCGCATTTCAGTGTCCTTCGTAAGTGCGTAGTTGCATCTAGCGAACGCCTACGATCCAACCGCTACTACTACATGCGTTTCATAAGCACTACTGAGTACGCCAACAGCGCACAATCTGGACGGCGGTGCATCGCGTGATATAAAAAGAAATAAGATGGCAAAGGACCCTTGGGAGAACGCGCGGTGTAGCGAGATCCAGCACCCCGTCAGAAAACGACAGTAACTTTCAAACAAATTCGCCTCGTCTTCGCTTACGCGCAGAACAGAAGACCGCAGCGTAAATTCCACAGATGAGACAACTACTTACCTTAAAACAGCTGACATCCGAAGTAGTACAAGTCCCGCGTCTTCTTCGCCGGCCGGCAGCTCAAACGAACGCGTAATAAAGAAGAAATCGGAGCGAACCAGCTGCGTAAAAACACAACCCGTTTCAGCGACACTTGTCAGCGAAAAGCCCAAACATTCCGGCGTAATTTCTACGGCGACGCGTAAGGCTTCAGCGCAAAACAAACGCCAACACGGGCGCCGCCATCTTGCTTGAAAAGAAAGAAAAATAAACAAAAAAATACCGGAAGCGCGTTAGATCACGTGACCACCACCAGCCAATAGCGGCGCAGAATTTGCCCCATACATCTCAGGGGATATGATACGGAAACACGCCTCCCGGCGAAGAGAAAGGAAGCGCACGTGCTGAGAGTGGTGTGCGTCGCCTTGAGCGGCGCCAACGCTCGTTGGGAGCCCGCCGCGCTGCATTGCGGTGTCCATTCGGCCGAGCGGTAACGAAGAGCGTTTCACTGCGTGAGCTCCCTATCGGAAAACCCAGTGGCACTGTCCCAGCGCCATACATGATTATGGGACCAGTTTGGCGCTGGATACTGGGACACTGGCACGCTGCACGGGGCACACTGGACGCTGGCGCGCTGCACACTGGGACACGCCTTATGGGCCAAAATCGGGCCTTTAAATTGTTTTTAAAATTTTGGTTATGCCCACATCGTTATTAAGGCTGAAACACGAGTACTGGGACAACAAAAAAAGAAAAAAAGCGAGCGCGCGGGATTCGAACCTGCTACCCTGAGGAACTACTCACTGTGAGCCTGACACGCTACCCACTACGCCACACTACAAAGACAAACTTCGGGGTATTTTTTCTTCATCTTATAGCTAATTCCGGTATCCAATAGCAATGTTTTCTCCAATAGCAATGTTTTCTCGCTTAGAAACGCAGATTTTCGTCTCTTCGTGCTCGCGCCAACCTGACAGGAGATTATTTGTTTGTTTGTTATGGGCTGCCTTGGATCAGAACGTCTACCTGGCACGTTTTCCACCAAAACCTATGAGCGTAATCGCAGATGTGTTGCGGCAATCGCACTATCTCGCTAAGCGGTTAGTCATACCCACGTAGCAAACATCGTGCATCTGAACTGCTCACTGGACGCTGTACTTTTCGTCACCCGTTTGAACATATTTTCTGTCCCCTTGTTTACGTTCCGCGCAATAGATCTGCTGTAGTTCACTCTAACCGAAACGAGCATTAGGCTTAGGGCCGCACTTCGTGAGCCACGGTCGCTGTGAAGATCGTGGATATATATTCCATTACAAAGAGTCTAATAACCGCTAAAAGTTTCGTCATAACTGACCCAAGCGAATTCATATTTGGACCTTCGATTACACAAATCAGAAGCTAAAAAATGCCGAGATTGGGCGTTGCAGCGGCTTACTGCTGCCGGTGACGTGCGGCTTTCTGCGGTACGAGCGGGAACGACTGACTGCTAGAGCAGGTTGATCTTGATTATCAGACTAATACTACTGCCATATTGCGTTGCGAATGATGAGTTTTTTCGATGTGGTTTATAAACTACAGTGACGACACTCGAGCACACTTCAAGAAAAGCGCACGCGCGCTCGACAGGTGATTGCTTTAGCCTACAAGCACATCCGTCGCCTAACTGAAACTAAAGCTGTATATGTGTAGTACACAGGGCAGAACATTTTGAAAATATTCGGTAAATTTTACGCTCGACATCTCGCGATCCTATATAAAGTCTTATAGAAAGTCCATCAAGCGCGCCCAGTTTTTTCCAATGTGCCGCCGGTGTTCCCAGTGTGCGGGCAGACACTGTACAGCGTGACCAGTGCCTCCCGGCGCGCTGTAAGACACTGGGCGACGCTGCACAGTGTGTCCCAGTGTGTCCCAGTGCGTTTCAGCGCACTGGGCGACACTGGCCACGCTGTAAAGTGCGTCCCAGTGTCTCCCAGCGCGCTGGGAGACACTGGGACACACTGTACAGCGTTTCCAGTGTCACCCAGCGCGCTGAAACGCACTGGGAGACACTGGAAACGCTGTTTTTTTCGATAGGGCTGTGCTTTGCAAAACAGGTTTTTCTTTATTTTTTTAGCGCCCCATCCTTTCTGAAACTTTCGTAACGAACATTTTGCAAAATGGTTATTGCATGAGCAGAATGAACAGCTTTGAGATAAAAAAAGAGTCGCAGTTTCACCGCAAGGGTGAAGCAATGAATGCGATAGCAAAAAATTGTAATGTTATACGAAGTGAGGCTGGCAGCTAACTCTTTTTGGATCCGATCTCACGCAACTCTAGAAAACGCTTGTTTAAGAGAATTCTCTTCGCGTTGAGAGCGCAGCACGTAGAAGGGTACACCGGCCCCCCGCTGTCGGCCGCCGAGAAGGGGAGATAACGCGCGCGCCCCCGCTCGTAAAATCGAAGGTCGCTCGAGGGACCCCCCCCCCCCCCTCGCGTCTTTTCACGCTCACGAACGACGGGTGGGGCCGGTTATATATATGCATATACATATACGGCAAATGACGCCGACGCCCACGCGGACGCCGACGCCGACGGCGAAAACCAGCCGCGAGTGTCCATATAATTGCTATCGCAATAAAAAAGGCTTGCTCCGACCAAGCAAAAAGATTGAGAATGGAAGGTACAAGCGTTGCCAATAGCATCTTCAGTATACAATGACACAACGGAGGAAAAGCCAATCAGTCTATTCACACACACATCCTTGCAAAAGTCTGGCAGGAGGCCATGATTATTGTTGCACGCCCAGGCGTCACGACGTGTGGACCAGGATTCGAGGAACGTCTTTTTTTCACTTCTGTTTACGGCGTTGCGTTGTGCAAATCAACAGGGTGTCCCGTTCTTCAAGAACTGTTCATCAAAGAGACAGGGTTACAGAAAAGTGGCTTACCGACCAGCAGGGAGATGCTACTTTTGGAATTCGCGCGGGATTGGGTCGTGAACATTTTGACAGTTTTACTAGTCGTGTCAGGGAGATAAGCTGAGATTGAATATACATCCGACCATCAAGAAAAAATTCCCAGAAAAAATGGCACAGCGTAATAAAAAAGGAAAATGAAATGCCGCAGTGCAACAGTACCTTTACTCCTCAGCAGCACGAAAAACGCTGCTAATTTGTAAAGAAGGTGCCCTCATCTTTTTAGCTACCCTTCCACCCCCCCCCCCCCCCAAACCTTACCGATGCTGAGCTGTCCTCTCTAATGGGCTGCAGATATAAGCACTTTTTTTTTATCCTCAAACAACTTCTAATTTTGAACTGGTCCAGCGCATGACGGGAAAGAAGAAACGGCCAAGCCGGCCGACACAAAAGGACAGAGCGCTCACTTCCTACTATGGCCTCCAAGTAAGTGGAAGTAAGGGCCCCGTCCTTATGACTAGGCCGCCTGGGCCGTTTCTGCTTTCACGTTATGCGCTGGACCTGTTCAAGTTCGACAAACCAACGCGTCCAATCTTCAACACTATAGGCGGATACAAGTTTATAAGTCCGCGTCATTTCCTCTCAAAGGTGTATGCACAAAAGGCTGTGCCAATGGGCGCGTGCTCCATACAGACGCCATGAAGCGGACGGCCGGTGACCCCGCCTTCGGATAACGTAGCCGAGTACGCTTGAGCGGAACTATTTCTCTTGTCGCAGGGGCGATCGGCTGCCGCGCTTCGGTCTTCTGGGCTCTCCGGACTTCTTAAGCTGTATCCAACTATAGTGCACTAGTACTATACTAATCACCTTTACACAAAACTTTCAAGCAATCCGGTTTCCAGCCAAGCGACTCAATTGCTTCCCTTCGCACTCACCGTCACCCAAAACTGGTCTCTTCAGAACCCTCTCTGTTTCTTAAGATAGAAGCACGCCGTCCCTCGAAGCTATTTCTCGATTGATATTGCAGATACCACTGATCTTGTCGGAATAACTTTTTTTCGCTAAAACGAGTACATATATGTGCTATAAACGTCTCTACCAAAGACAACTCTCTAGCTATGTTCATGAATTCTATAAAAAGTGAACATTGATTTCAGTTTGTCATGTTTTATTAGGTCAGTTTAGCGGATCAAAATCATTTCAAGGAACAATATACCTTTACGTGGCGTTTATTGATACTGAAAGAGGGCAGAAATGACCCGTCATTTATATTTATCCGACCAAAAATGCTCGTTATCAATATGTTTTAATTATAACAATTTGCATCTCTTTATTGAATGAACCCACAAGTATGATTTTTTCCGGTAATGCATATCTGTAGAGAATCAATAACGCTCAAAATATACAGTGGTGGGTTTAAAGAAACAGAAGTTAATCATAATTTTCAAAAATCCGTGGTCCGAACAGTGTATTTTCTGAATTTCTGCGGCATTTTTGTTACTGCTATCTAGTAGAGCTTGTATAGTAATTACAAGGTGGTTGATTATCTACATAATGGTTTCATACCTAAGCAGTTTTTGACAAAACTGACAGAGATAACTCTAGCAAAGCTCAGTCACCAGTTCTGTCGCCAGAACGCGACCGCCGGCTCGTTCGCCACTAGCAAGATCACAATGTGACGTTCGCTGCACGGAAACCATCACGCGACTAAGGTTTCCGCAACGTGCTGCTCACAGTGACAACCTTCGCTGACTCTTGTAGTCGCTTGAAATGCCCAATACGTGAACAGAACCATTTTCTTTTTGCCAAACGCGGCTGAAGGCTTAACAAAACCCTTTCTGCACGGCGATTAAGAAGGCTAAGCCTGCGCCTTGTTTTTTTCTGGTGACCGGACGCCCGGTGAGGTTGCCTTCGTCATGCCACCAGCAGCCAATGAAAGCAACTGAGCGGTGCGCCACTAAACTGGTGGCATATGTCCGGAGCACCTGACTCTTGGGCACCGGACTACATTCAGGGAATGCGCGCCTATTTGTTCCGTCCGTCGCAATTGGTAGCACAACAGCGTTGAACAAATGCATGTACATACTCCGGTACATTCCAATGTGTTAAAAATTGCGTTGCGTTGGATTGGAAATTCTCCAAAATTAAGCCTTTATTCAAACATGGGGATAAACAATTGCTTTGTAATTATCGCCCAATAGTTTTGACTTGCACATGCTGCAAATTATTAGAACACATAACACATAAACACATTTCCTGCTTCTTTGAGTCACACTTAGTAATTTCACCCGCTCAGCATGGTTTTAGGCGTGGCTTTTCCATGGCAACACAATTCATTGAAATTGTCCATGACTTCGCACTAGTCATAAATATCCAGTCACAGACAGATGCTGTTTTTTTTTAGAATTGGCGAAGGCCTTCGACAACATCTCTCATGTAAAACTACTTCATAAATTTTGGGAAGTATAAAAAAAAAGCCCACGACTTTGTCAGTGGAATCAAGCATACCTGCGTTCTCGAACACAGTATGTTGTTTTTAATGAACACATCTCAAAAAAAGCTGCCTGTCGATTCGGGAGTCCCCCAGGGATCACTTTTGGGTCCGGTATTGTTCCTTCCTTTTATAAATGACATTGTAGACGACTGTGGTGGTAAAATAAGACTATATGCCGATGATTGTGTTTTGTATAATGAGATAAATGGAACTTCTGACCAAAATGCACTGAATTTTGAATTAGATAAAGTGATGCGTTGGTCAGGACGTGGTAGATGGCGGTTATTTACGACAAATGCGCTATAATGACCGTAGGTAACAAGAAAAAATCCTCTTTTATATCCATATACAGTTGATCGTCAATCATGAAATCGTGTCAACTAATTCAAATATCTAGGTCTCATTATAACTGATAACATTCACTGGGATAGTCATATAACTGCTACTTCTAATAAGGCATTGTCTAAACTACATTTTTTTAAGCAGGTCTCTCAAGAGTTCATCCACCATTTGTAAACTCGCCACTTTCAAAGATTTACTACTGCCGAGTTTAGAATATGCAAATGTTATTTGGGACCCGTTTACACAGACTAACACACTTAAGCTGGAAAGAGTTCAGAGTAAGGCTGTACGATTTATTTTCAATAGTTACGGTCCCTCATCTATTACTCAGTTCGCCAAGCACACATAAAACGTATAACAGTTACAAATAAAATCGCTCGCCTTAAGTTCATGTTTAAAATTGTCAAGAATAAGTTACAGAGCCAAACATGCGACGATATTTCATTTTCCAGCGGTTATTCTACAAGGCTACGATATCCGTACTCATTATTGCCATTTAAATGCAAGAACAATGTTTTTAAATATTCTTTTTTTCCCCGAACTGTAACTGAGTGGAATGAACTAGGGAGAGACGTAGTAACGGTAGTTGACTGTGATAAATTTCAAGCGCATCAGGGTTACAATTGTAAACCTGATGTATTTTGTATCAAGAAAGGCTTGTCTGCATATTTATTTTATTTATTTGTGTTATTTTCTTTTCACAATGCAAATTTTGACATTTCAGGTTGATATTGTCAATTCAATTTTCTAGTCTGAATTGATTGTGTTTGTTATGAAACATTGTTATATGTTTTGTACCACCCTGCTAGAGCCCCTATCATTGGGGGTTAGCAGTATAGAAAATAAATTGATAAATAAATAAATAAATAAATAAATAAATAAATAAATAAATAAATAAATAAATAAATAAAAAATACAACAGGACACAGCGCTGACTATCAGCTGAAGCTTTTTATTCAGGAAACGGGTTTTTAAAATGAGGGCCGAACATGCGCGACTGCGCACACTTAACCGCGACACACATGATGCAATTTTTTTTAACTTGAAAGATTAGACCTGGTTCCCACGTGTAAGCCCCTTCGCAGTTCACTGGAAGTCTAGAAGTGCAATTTCGGTCTCGTGGAGGGTGATAGGCGGCCGGCTGATGCACTTGCATTCGTTCTTTTTTATGTAGAAAGCTTCCATTATTTCTCTGGATAGGGTATCCTTCTGTTTGTATATAACAGTCGCTTGGTTGAACAGGGGTTGACATGCGCTGTCTTCACAATTCCTGCAGTGGGCCGCCAAATGGGAGCATGCGCGCAGCACTTCCTTTCAGATTATACTTGTGCTCGTTTAATCTTTTGTTAAGGCACCACCCCGTCTGTCCCATATACATTTGCCCACATGAAATAGGTATCTGGTAAACAACCGCGCATGCGCAGTTGACAATCCTCTGTTCATGTCTCACCGTGCGCGTTGACTGGGAGTTGCCGCCTTGTCTTTTAGGAAGTAGGGTGTAATTTGCTCAAGTATAGAAAGGAGGGCCAAACGACAAGGCGTCAACTCCCAGTCAACGTGTACGGTAAAACATCAACAGAGGTTTGTCAAGTGCACATGCGTGGATCTATCTATCTATCTATCTATCTATCTATCTATCTATCTATCTATCTATCTATCTATCTATCTATCTATCTATCTATCTATCTATCTATCTATCTATCTATCTATCTATCTATCTATCTATCTATCTATCTATCTATCTATCTATCTATCTATCTATCTATCTATCTATCTATCTATCTATCTATCTATCTGCGTTTGCCACACTTTGCGACGACATAGAAGGACGTGAGTGTATGAAGAGCACGACTGGCTGGTGACCACATGAATAACTTTACTTCTTAAGTCCAATCTGACTTTCGAGACATGGAACTGCGATTGATGCCATATGTGGTTCAATTGCATAGGCCAAAAACTGAGGAAATAAAGATGATGAGGAAGAAGGTAGTTAATGGCACTAGATAACATCGAAATATTTTGAGCGTAGGAGCTCTCTTAATGCATACGAGTAACAAACACCACTTCGCCAAGCATTTGCCTCATTGAGTCGTGAAAAGCAGATGTACCGCAAAGAGCTTCGTGTCGCAAATAGAGAAGCTGCAAATTCCTTTCCTTACAAATTTCCGTATGTCTCATATGTCTCGTGAAGGGTTAGAAACAGGTAAACATGTTTTGTTGTTTCTATTATATGCCTGAGAATGCTGGAGCGGGGGGTATTCAGATCTCCTCGAAAGAGTTTAATAAAGGACTAGCTACAAGCGCATATGCCTTTCAAAACCTTATACAAAGCCTGTTTACAAGATTAAATCGTTTAACGACCCAAGGCGGCTCACTGGATGCAATGTTTCCACGTGTCTATTGTTTGAAAGCGTGCGCGGTTACTTGTGTTCTATTACCTAGGAAACAGCTTATTCTCTGACATACCTCGCTCAGCTTTTCAATCGTGTCTCTTTAAATGGGTCGACGAAGAAAACATGCTCTCGCTATATGAGCGTCTATACGGGCAGAATAACTACAAACAGACATTAAGATAAATAATATATACCAACTTGTTTGCTTTACGAACACGTGCGAGTGTGCGAGCGACCGGTTGCTATCACATCGTGCTTTGCCCATGGATTGTCACTTTTGATTCAGCAGTAAAGCTTTGGAAACGTTAACTTTTTTGAAGACACGATCTGAGGATTTCTGCAGCGTGTCTTCATGATCAATTGTCGCAAATATTGAACGGTTTTGATTGATTTCAAGAAACTCTTGCTGCAACGCCGTAGCCCTAGCTTTGCTGACGGCTGCGTTGTCTCCTCGCTGCCGCAGATGATAGAGCGGAGCAATGAGTCACCGTCGTTGTAATGCAACAGTGCGATGCTCATGCGCGGTTCGTCATGTTCACTGGCACTGCATAGAAAAAGACACACGTGAAGTTGTGCCTCTGCCGCATCCTCTTGCAGTTGTCATGGCGCCCATTCGACTGACCGATGCCAGCATTGACGAAGTGAAACTCCACGGCTATTTTCGTTGGTACCGGGCTCAAAAAGGGCCAAAGTATTTTGGACAGTGTAATCGTGATTTTATGAATTTCGCTGGCTGCGACTTTAACGTTAATGGGTTATGTGTTCACAGTTTGCATCTTGATAGATTATCGCACAAATATATATGCCAATGAATGCTTGAAAACAACGACGTCATGACGTAACAAAGACTCGCGTGATTTGTCCCCAGAAGAAAGAATGCATAGTGAATCACGATTTTCACAAAAGGAAAAAAAAAATCGTTGACCATTGCATCATTGGTACGTCTCAGGTCTATTTCAAAATAGTGCGAATCAGTCTTAGGCAGTAAGTGGTTACTAGTAACGCGTTACCGGCAACCTGTTACCGTTGTTTCTAGTTTGCATAGTGATGATAAATACACAGTTTTGAATTTTGCGGCGCCTGACGACTTCTCTGTTTTAGAAAAGCTCAACTCTTTCGTTACCGCGAGAAAATGGTTATTTTTCATGTCTCGGGAAGCAAGCTTTTCCCAGTTAGAAAAGTACTCCAGCACGCATTGCAGCATATCCAATCATGCACAATGAAATGCTCAAAAAATATGAGTTGTCGAGAAACAAAAATATTTTGGAACAAATAAAATTATGAATAGTGTATAATTTTTGGTTGCTAGCTGATAAACAGTGCAATAAAAAACATCATCTGCAAAACCACTCAAAACAAAGAAAATTCAGATTATGCATTGTGAAGGTAAATGACCCACCAAAAGTATAAAAATAATAAATGCTCTACACAATGTGTCCATAAACATAGACAAATAAAATCTGAACCGCGGCGCTACTTCAGTGCTCGTTCCATCTGGTGAAGCATTGCTTGGTTTTTCGTGGGACACAGGTGCACTTGGGCATTTTACTGAATAAATTTTTGTTTGTTTTTACGACAAGAGCCTGCAGGTGTTCCAATATAGACGAATGCCCGCGATGTGAACAATACCTCTATAAATTAGATGTCCAGTGAACTTCAGTCCGTCTGGCGTCATCTCTTTCCATGAACCACGTGTATCCGCATAGCTTGGTGTTCCAATATATGCATTCAAGCATATTTTTTTTATTGCAGATAGTACTGACAAAAAAAAGAAGAAAATCACGCGCAGCCCTAAACGTCTGTCGCCGCTCCGTAGCGTGAGGTCGAGATGTGCTCCGGTAGCCTTCTTTATTTATTCATTATTTATTTATTTACTTATTTATTTATTTATTTATTTATTTATTTATTTATTATTTATTTATTAGTTCAACCTACATCGCTCTAGTAGGCATTATTATAATGGGGTGAGGAAGAAAAACACACATTTTTACTGTCGAAAATGGCACGCATTTGCACAGCAGTGTCTGGGCATTCACGAAAAGCACACATCTTGTAGTGACGAACAAAAAGCATTGGCTGGAAGATCAACAACACACGCATCCAGCTTATTCCATTCACGAGTAATAAAAGCGAAAAAAAGGATTAGGAAAGACACCGGTACGACAGCTGACCTCGCGGATTTTTTTTAATTTATCATTTCTATGTGACACATAGTATGGACTCATCATGTACAAACTCTTGTTAATGCGAATTTCATCACAAAAGATCGAATGGAAAAACATTGATCGCAAGAATTTTCTGCGCTGCTTGAGAAGTTTTTATCCTAAGTTACTTTTAATGCTGGTAACACTGGAGTAAAAGTTATAATTGTCACTGACAAAGCGTGCAGAACGGTTTTCTATGCGTTCAAGTTTATAGATTAGAGCTTGACAATGAGGATCCCGCAGTGTACAGGCATATTGAAGGCTAGGTCGAACATCTGTAGCATACTAAGCTTCTTTCAGACATTTTGGGGCAGACTTGAAATAGCGTTTAATAAAGTTTAACACACCGTTGGCTTTGCCAGTAAGGTAACTTTATGATTATTCCAAGATAAATCGGCAGAAAAGTATACACCAAGGTATTTAAAATGTTCAACACGGTCAAGTTGTGGTCCTGACAAGCTGCAAGTTGAGTGAAAAGGTTTGCGTTTTCTGGTAAAACTAAGGAAACAACACTTTTTTACATTCAAACACATCTTCCATTTCTCACACCACCTCAACACAGTGTCAAGATCACGTTGTACAGCACAAATAAAAAAACTAAAATACCCAACACTGAACCGTGTGGCAGCCCGGAATCTACGCTGACGTAAAGAAGAAGAACCATTTACTCGGACGGACCTTTTTCTAGAAGATAAATAATCCATCAGCCAACCAAGAACAGATGCAGGGAGACCTAAAAAAGATAATTTATGTAATAAAAGAGCACGTGGAAAGGTGTTAAACGCTTTCTGAAAGTCTAAAAATACCGAATCGACTTGATAACCTTTATCATATGAACTTTAAACATCATGAGAAAATTTGCACACTTGTGCAACACGTGACAGACCAGACCTAAATCCATGCTGAAATGTACAGAAAAACTTATTCGTTTCCAAGTGTATATAATACCGCTATACATAACGTGTTCAAGAGTTCTACAGCGTATACGCTGCTCAATGAAATTAGGCGGTAGTTGGCAACATTATTTTTCTTTCCAGGCTTTCGTATTGGCACAACATTTCGTAGCTTCCAATCAGATGGCAGTTTCTGATCTTCAAGCGAGTTTAAAAAATAAGACAGCTAAAAAGGGTGCTAAAGCACTTGCACACTTCAATACGTGATTAGAAATAGCATCAAGTCCTGGAGCCGAGTTCGGTTTAAGTCGTTCGAGCAGAGAGCACACACCTCAAGCGGAGATAACAATGTTATTCATAGGTTAAAATGCCTGTGGTGTCGTATGTGGCATTTCACCTTGAAATGGTTCGGAAACATAGGTTGAAAATATCAGTTTAAGCAGGAGAAGCTCTGCAGCCGGCGCCAGCACGTCGCGCCCCAGCGACGTGTGGACCTCGCAATTAACCAGAGTAGCTCTCAGGTTGGGCACCAAGGTGAGCATCTACGCACGTGCAGCGGAGGAGACCACTTGAGGCCGTAAACAAAACCAACCCCTGAAGCGATGCGAATCTCCCAGGCTGACGTAAAACATTGTCGCCATGAGAGCTTGAAGTTGAGGTGCTGTCATCTTCGGACTCAAAGCTCGTCGTCCCTCAATTCATGTGCGGTTCCAAGATAGTTCCGAGCTGCACGCGTTTTTCGCTGCGCAGGTGCGCACACATGCGCGCGTGACGATGACGCCAGAGGAGCGACTATATAGTGACAGTGGATGCAGCCCTGCGTCCGATATAACAATACAAGCAAAATTGAAGTTGCTGGAAACTGGCTGAAAAGGCCATCTCCACATTTTGTGCATGCTACAGACCTTCGGAAATAATAATTCACGAGAGAGCAACAGCTCTCTCGTGAATAGCTGGCATAGATTTCAGGCAATTATTACAGCTCTACACTATCAGATTGCGAAGCGGACCCTAATTTGATATTTCGCTTGCCAAGGTTGTTTTGGTTACAGATAGAGAGAGAGAGCGAAAAAGATAAAGGAAAGACAGGGAGGTTAACCAGAGGAAGTCTCCGGTTTACTACCCTGTAGTGTACAGGGTTTGCTACCCCGTACTTGGGATTACAGAGCTTTGTTGTTACTGTAGCATAAACACGAGCGGCACGAACTCCCTGTCAAGTTCGTCAGCCAAGCGTTTTTTCCCAACAAGAGACGTAGATTGGTTCGCGCAAAGGTCGGTCAAAAATCACAATGTTGCGAAAGCGGGCAAATACAAACTGATTGTGAAAGTTCAGAGGCTGGACTAACTACTACAAAGTGCTGGGTGCACGAGAAACAAATTCAACATGCCAAAATCGACGATTCAAAGCGTCAATCACCGGTGATCGATTCGAATAGGCGTGGTAACAGAAGAGTCACGTCTTCCCACAGGACAGTGATATTTCATATACAACACCCATAGCGCATTTCACAGTTGGCTGCTCTGTGTCGCGCATTTCAAGTTGGCTGGACCGTGTCCGCCGATCAGCCGGGTTGACAAAAAGCTCGGACGCCAGAAGAAGCACACCAGACCTTACGTAAAATGCGCGATGGGTTTGTATATGAAATACCACTGCCGCGTGGGAAGACCTACGTGGGTCAAACTAGATTTCTTGCGTGCTGCTACGTTTCAATAAGAAGATCACACCAGTCTTCAACAAGTTTATTGTGGCGTTACTGAAGGTCTTCTTTTCTTCAGACGCAAGCCGAACTCCAGCAAGGCTGCCATCAGTAGTCCTTTCCCTGCTCATGTTTCCCAAGGTATTGATTCTCATTGGTGCCAGGGTTACATCGGTGCCAGGAAAGGAAGTCTTTCTTTAACGCCAAGAAAAACAAGTTGAACACTGGCGGGAACCACTCATAGCAACCTAGCGGCGCGCAGAATATCTCTCGTCACAGGGAATGAAGGTGATGCAGCTTGACTCAATAAAGTGAAGCCGTGTGCGGTCAATAATGACGACGCGCCCTAGCAGCCATGGCATGCAGCGGAATCGAGTGCGGCCTATTGTCCAGGAAGTATACCTTAGGAAACCTGAGCAGGGCAACATTTACCGATGGGAGCGTTGCTGTGGCCGATTTTTCCGTCCTGAAGAAGGGAACACCGGGAGTATTGCCACAAAAAACAAGTGGAACACTTACGAGAGCCACTCGTAAAGATGTGGCAGAGGGAAGGCAATATCACTCCACAGAAAAGAGATGATTGCATCTTGAATCAAAGTGAGGAGTGTGGGTTTCATATTTACTATGCACCCTGGCACCGATGAGAATCAATGCCTTGGGAAACCTCTGCAGGGAAAGGACTACTGATGGCCGCTTTGCTGCAGCTCGGTTTGCGTAATGAAGAAAAAGAAGACCTTGAGTAACGCCACGATGAAGTTGTTGAAGACTGGTGTGATCCTCTTATTGAAACGTAGCAGCAGGCAAGAAATCTGTCATCATAGAGTAAGCAGGTGATGCAGCTTGACTGAATAAAGTTCGGTGATGTGCGGCCACAAATCCTGACGCGCCCTAGTAGCGATGACATGCACCGGAGCAGACAACAGCGCAATCGCGAAGAGGTATGCCTTAAGAAACCTGAGCAGGGAAACCAGTACCGAAGGCAGCGTTGCTGTGGCCCGTTGTTCCGCGCTCAAGAAAGGAGCACCTGGGGTATTGCGAGGAAGAACAAGTGGAAAACTGGCGTGATCCACTCATAAAAACGTAGCAGCGGGCAGGCAGTATCCCTACACAAATGAGAGACGATTGCATCTTGCTACAAAGTCCGGACATGTGCGGCCACTAATCCTCACGCGCCCCAGAAGCGATGAGATACAGCGGAGTAGACAAGGGCCCATTCTCAAGGTGCAATATCCAGGAAACCTGAGCAGGGAGGCAGTTCCCATGGCAGCGTTGGGGTGGAACGTTGTTGCGCACACATTAAGGAACAACTTGAAACGCCTATAGAAACAAGTTACGCACTGTCGTGAGCCACTCATAGAACCTCAGCAGCCAGTGGGTAATCATATATCACAAAGAATTTCGATGCTGCAGTGTGAAATCAATCAAGTGCGGAGTTGTGCGGCCACTAATCGCGGCGGGCCCAAGGAGCGATTGCATGCATCGAAGTAGATAAGGGCCCATTCTCGAGGAGCGATGCCTTAGCAAAATTGAGCAGGAAAAGCAGTAGCGATGGCAACGTTAATGTTGCACTTTGTTGCGCACTCAGGAAAGGAAGTCCTTCTTTAACGCCAAGAAAAACAAGTTGAACAATGGCGTGAACCACTCATAAAAACCTAGCGGTGCGCCGAATATCTCTCGTCACAGGGAATGAAGGTGATGCAGCTTGACTCAATAAAGTCAAGACGTGTGCGGTCAATAATGACTACGCGCCCTAGCAGCCATGGCATGCAGCGGAATCGAGTGCGGCCTACTGTCGAGGAAGTATACCTTAGGAAACCTGAGCGGGGCAACATGTACCGATGGAAGCGTTGCTGTGGCCCATTTTTACGTCCTGATGAAAGAACCACCTGGAGTATTGCCACGAAAAACAAGTGGAACACTGGCGAGAGCCACTCATCAAGATGTGGCAGAGGGAAGGCAATATCACTCCACAGAAAAAATATGATTGCCTCTTGAATCAAAGTTAGGAGTGCCTGTCCATAATTGCTATGCACCCTGGCACCGAGGAGAATCAATGCCTTGGGAAACCTGAGCAGGGAAAAAAGGACTACTCATGGCAGCCTCGCTGGAGCTCGGTTTGCTTACTGAAGAAAAGAAGACCTTGAGTAACGCCACGATAAACTTGTTGAAGACTGGTGTGACCCTCTTATTGAAACGTAGCAGCACGCAATAAATCTGTCATCATAGAATACGCAGGTGATGCAGCTTGACTGAATAAAGTTCGGTGATGTGCGGCCACAAATCCTGACGCGCCCTAGTAGCGATGATATGCACCGGAGCAGACAACAGCGCATTCGCGAAGAGGTATGCCTTAAGAAACCTGAGCAGGGAAACCAGTACCGATGGCTGCGTTGCTGTGGCCCGTTGTTCCGCACTCAAGAAAGGAGCACTTGGGGTATTGCCAGGAAAACAAGTGGAAAACCGGCGTGACGCACTCATAAAAGTGTAGCAGCGGGCAGGCAGAATCCCTAAACAGATGAGAGATTCCTTCACTAAAAATTCACAGCGCAAACACCCAAGACGCCCAACATAGAAAAGAAGACACACACGAGCGCTGACTATCAACTGCTTTATTTCTTCATTCGTCAATGCATATATAAGCCCAAGGCAGCCTTACCGCGCATGCGTACACAACAAGTTCTAAAGAGGTGAATCCGTGATAATGTGAGTGTGTTAGATACGTGACGACAAGAAACTGTATTCAGATGGATGCAAGGACAAGGATGTATCGCTGACACATAGACGATCCCTTTTCATGATGTGAAAAGCTTCTAAAGCCAGCCGCGCCTGCTCATTCTGACTTCTGCCTAGGATCGGCGTCTGTTCAAATCGCCCTTCACAGTTGCTGCAAGAGGTAATGTGAGTCACAAGATGGGCTCCTTTATCGACATTCTTGTTAACTTTTTGCGCGTGTTCCCTGAGCCGCTCGTTGACGCATCGCCCCGTTTGACCGACGTAGGTCTTACCACATGAGAGCGGGATGGCATAAACCACACCGACGGCACACGGGACGTAAGAGACACCGTGTCGGATTGTACAGCCTCCTTTGCTCACACCGCAGGTGCGGGATCATAGCTTTGAAAGCTTGTTCGGCGCCGACAACGCTACTGGGACACCATGTCTGCCAGCAACTTTCTTCAGCTGATGGGTGATCCTATGTAGAAATGCAACCACCACAGGTCTCAACTTGTCGCGTACGGTGTCCGCCCTCTTGGTGGTTTTTCTTTTCTGAATCATAGACTCAGCAACTGCAGTCAGGAGCGACTTGGGGAAACCTGCTGCCAGAAGTCGGCTTATCTGATTATCAAAGCTTTCTTGCATCCTGTGAGTGCACGATTTTCTTAGAGCCGATTTCATGGCAGACAACGCAATTCCTCTCTTTACAATTTTCGAGTGCGCTGACTTAAATGGCAAAAGTTCCACCAGGCCATAGGACATAGGATGTAATGAGATGGGATGCGATCAGTGATGGTGTTCAGCGGCTGTATAAGGGCCTAAAAATTCTGTGCACTAAAGGTGCGTAAAGCATATAATTATTAAAATTATGAGAGTGACGTGAAACATGCGTGAGGATATCAGTGACAAACGATCACGGTACTAAAATAAAGGAGTATGCCATTAGCACTAGTGCCTCGTCGACACCCTTGAATCCAAGGGCTGGGAGGCCGGTGCTTTCTTAAATGTACATGCCGCAGCGACACCCTCTACTGAGAGGCTGTGCTACGGAGTCCCTGGGCATATAACGTTGAAAGTTCGTGCATCTTTTAAAAATGCTAAAAGCGATTCATGGTTGAAAAGCGGTTCGTTTTCTAAAAACATTGATGGGTGGGGTGGTACTCGTTCTTTGTATAACAATGAAAAATGCTTCCTCCTGTATGACTCCAATCGTGTGCATTGCATGAGTATATGCAGCACTGTTAGTGGCTCACCACATCTATCGCAACTCGGTGGGTCACCACCGGACAAAAGGTGTGCTTGTGTGTTGTGCGTGTGTCCTATTCTGAGTCTGCAAAGTGTGTCATCTGTCCGACGTGCTTTTGATATGGGTGGCCAGTTTCCGAGGAATGGCTTCACCAAGTGCAGTTTATTTTCGGTGTCCTTGTCCCATAAACACTGCCAGTAGGCCCTGAGCTTTCCTTTTAGTAATGGTTTGAGGTCCAGAGCAGGGGCAGTTATGGATGTATCGGCAGTGTTGTGGGCGGATGCAGCTAGCTGGTCCACCAGCATGTTTCCCTCGATCTCGCGGTGCCCTGGCACGCAGCATAGCACAACGTGCTGTTTGAGCGCATAAATCGTACATAAGAGCGAGTAAAGCGATACTAAAACAGGATTTTTATGTTTTTTCAGAGTTTTCGTGGCTTTTACAACACTTAGAGAATCCGTATATATAACTGCACTTTGTAGCTTTAACTGCTTAATCTGTTTAACGGCCACAAGTATTGCGTAAGCCTCTGCTGTGAATATACTTGTGTCAGGGTGCAGAACGCCGGCACTCGAAAAGGATGGGCCGACTGCTGCGTAGGACACGCTAGTGTGAGACTTCGATGCATCGGTAAAGAATTCAGGATAGGTGTATTTGTGTTGCAGTTCGCGGAAGTATGTATGGATGTGTGCAATAGGCGCGTGCTTTGTAACTTCTACAAAGGATGTATCACAATCTATTAGCTCCCACTTCCATGGCGGGAGATGTAGAGCGGGTGCCAGCAACCGGTGTTCAAAAAGTGGCACATCCATTTCATCGGCTAGGTCCCTCACGCGAAGTGAATAGGGCCGTCTCACCGCCGGACGATTGTTAAAGAGGGCAACACTGGTCATATCATTAATAGTGGAGTGTGAGGGGTGTTCACTGTTTGCATTCACTTTGAGGAAATATACAAAAGACATGTAGGATCGCTGCAAGTGGAGTGACCACTCGTTGGATTCAACGTAGAGGCTCTCTACCGGACTCGTTCGGAAAGCGCCCTTGGAAAGACGAATACCTAGGTGGTGGACAGGGTCGAGTAGCTTTAACGCGCTTGGTGTCGCGGACTGATAAATTATGACCCCGTAGTCAAGGCGCGTGCGTATGAGGCTCTTGTATAGGTTCAGGAGACATCTTCTGTCACTGCCCCATGCTGTACGTGACAAAACCTTCAAAATATTCATTGTTTTCAGACATTTTAATTTAACATACTTGATGTGTGGCACGAAGGTTAACTTAGTGCCTAAGATAAGGCCTAAAAATGTATGCTCCGTTTTTACAGGTAGTCGCTGCCCTTCCAGGTGAATGTCAGGATCAGACTGCAAGCCTCTATTCCTTGAGAAAAGGACACAAGTGCTCTTTTGTGGATTGAGGCGGAAGCCGTTTTCGTCTGCCCATTTGGCCACCTTATTTAGACTGAGCTGAACCTGTCGTTCACATATTGCAAGATTGCACGATTTAAAACCTATCTGTACGTCATCAACATATGTGCAATAGAAGATACTGGGTGGGATGCACAAGCGCAAAGAATTCATTTTAACAATAAAAAGTGTACAGCTGAGCACCCCTCCCTGAGGCACTCCAGTTTCCTGTACAAATGACCTTGATAAGGCATTGCCCACTCGAACACGGAATGTGCGGTTCGATAGGTAACTTTCTAATATGTTGAACATCCTGCCTCGTACACCCAAGTGTGACAGGTCTCTCAAAATTCCATACCGCCAGGCAGTATCGTATGCCTTCTCCATGTCAAGGAATACGGATAGGAAAACTTGCTTGTGAGCAAAAGCTTCACGGATGTATGCCTCGATACGTACGAGATGATCAGTCGTGGATAGACCCTCTCGAAACCCGCACTGGTACGGGTCGAGCAGCTTGTTCGATTCCTGGAAATGTAAAAGGCGGCGGTTTATCATTTTTTCAAAAACTTTACACAGACAGCTTGTTTAGTGCTATAGGGCGGTAGCTCGCAACAGAAGACGGGTCCTTGCCCTGTTTCAGGATAGGGATTATAATGGCCTCTTTCCAAGCAGATGGGAGCTTACCGGAGAACCACACAGCGTTGTAGAGACAAAGGAAGCCTTTTTGTGTTTCAGATGGTAGAAGTTTCAACATGACATATATTATACGGTCGGCGCCTGGGGCAGATTCGTTACAACAGTTAAGCGCTGCCTGCAGTTCTGCTAGGCAGAATGGCCGGTTGTATGCTTCAGTTTCTGCACACTTGCGTTCTAACTTCTCCCGTTCTATCGTTGCTTTGTTCCTTTGGAAGTTTTTGGAGTAGTGTGATGAACTGGAGACCTGCTCGAAGTGTGCACCCAGGAGGTTAGCTTGGTCCTCCAAAGTGTCTCCGTGTGTATCCACCAAAGGTAGTGAGTGTGTTTGGCGTCCTCTTAACTTATTGACACTGCTCCACACTCTGCCTTCGTCGGTGTAGGAGTTTATATTTGTTATGTACCTTTGCCAACTCTCCCTCCTAGCCTGCCGGCACGTTCTGCGACCTTGCGACTTGACGTGTTTAAAATTGATGAGATTCTCGGCAGTGGGGGGAATCGCGCAGTAGACCCCACGCTTTGTTCTGTTTTTTACGAGCTTTACGGCACTCGTCGTTCCACCAAGGAACACGACGTTTACCTGCCACACCACTTGATTGACACATACATTTCGAGGCCGCATCAATTATAAAACCGGTAAAATATTGCACAGCACCATCAATTCCTAGTGAAGACATGTAAGCCCAAGAGATACTCGTGAGGCCTCGGAACTTCTCCCAATCGGCTGTGTCCACCTTCCACCGTGGAGCCTGTGGTGGAAATTCGTTTTCTCGCTGTGTTGTCAGCAGTATTGGGAAGTGGTCACTTCCATAAGGGTTTTTAACCACTTCCCAGTTAGAATCAGGTAAAAGGCTGGGAGAGACAATGCTAAGATCAATAGATCAATATGTTTTGTTAGCGAGGCTCTTTGTAATGTAGGTTCTTTGTTATTTAAAAGACAGGCACCAGCCGAAAACAGAAAATTCTCAACCAGACGACCTCGCGCGTCGCTACGAGTGTCGCCCCACAAGCCGCTGTGTGCATTAAAATCGCCGTGTACTATGTAGGGTTCAGGCAGCTCGTCCATAAATGATTGAAATTCATGCTTATGCAGCTGGTACTGTGGAGGTATGTACAACGAGCAAATGGTAATTAGCTTGTTGGAAAGTATAGCTCGAACGCCTACTGCCTCTAGTGCTGTTTGTAGTGGGAGCTGCTGGCATGCTACAGTTCTTTCCAATATTATGGCTACACCACCAGATGATAACACAGCGTCTTGGCGATCCTTGCGGAATATCGCATAATGGCGTAGGAGATTAGTGTGTGTGGAATTTAGGTGCGTTTCCTGCACACACAGCACTTTAGGACAAAATTTACATATGAGTTCTTGTAAGTCATCTAGGTTGCGTAGCAGTCCTCTGACGTTCCATTGTCTTATTTTATCCATATTGAAGCCAGGTTAGTGCTGTGCGTTGCCAAGGGGAAGATTGACTTATTTTACAGAGCCTTTGTGAGGCCCTGTAACGGGAGTTTTGTCTTTTTTGGAGCGGTCGAGGGATTCTCGCCGCTCCTTAGGCGCAGTCTGCGCCGGAGAAGAAGTGGTGTCCATGGCCTCTGGCGAGGCAGCGGACAGTCGCTCAATCGAGCGGTATTTACGGAGAGTAGGCTTCGTCAGGATCGACGAGACCTTCGGCACCACCAGGCCAGAGGTCGAGGGGGACCTCTTTAGCCTCTGGGTTACCCTGGCTGCTGCCAAGGTTTGCAGAGGCCGCCGGAGTGACCGTGTTGCCTGGAGGCGGGGCAGCCTTAACTGGTCCCACCGTGGGGGGCGGGTGGCGTTCGCCTCGGCGCACTTTGCGCGGCATGGGCGAACGCCTGTGGTGGCTGTAGTGCTGCCCCCCCGTTGCACTACATCGGCGAAAGATGGATTGTTTACGAAAGGTCGTGGAACTTGTTTTCGGGCTTCTCGGAATGTTATGTTCTGCTTTACTTTGACTGTAATGATTTCTTTTTCATGCTTCCAAGCTGCACACGATCTGGAGTACGCAGGGTGGGGACCCGCGCAGTTCACACATTGCACTTCAGCGTCAGCTTGGCAATCATCGGCAGAGTGGCCTGTAGTGGCACACTTCGCGCAAGTAAGCTGCCCTCGACAGCTTTGAGAAGCATGGCCAAACCTCTGGCACTTAAAACAGCGCCGGGGGTTTGGGATATATGCTCGGACGTGTAGCTTTAAGTAGCCCGTTGTTACTGATTGTGGAAGTGTGGTGGAGCCAAAGGTGAGTATGATGTGTCGTGTGGGGAGTTCTTTGTCATTGCGCCTGATTTCGATGCGCTGAACATGTATGACATTTTCGTCCTTCGACCCATACAAAAGTTCTTCATCGGTGAGGTCTACGAGGTCATTGTCTGAAACAACACCTTTGACGGTGTTCATGCTTCGGTGTGCGCTAACAGAGATGGGCCAATCCCCAAATGCCACAAGCTTGGTTAGTTTGTCGTATTGCGCCTCGTCTTTCACCTCAATTAGTAGGTCACCGCTGGCCATCTTGGTGGATTTGTAGCCACTGCCAATGATTTCTGTCAGGGATCGAGATACAAGGAAAGGTGAGATGTTTGTCGCTTTCTTTTCAGTGCATTCAGAATGAATAACATGGTACTTTGGGTAGTTGTCTGTTTTGTTGAAGGAGAATTGACTGGCTACATCGGTGCGCCCCCGCTTTAAGGGGCGATCAAGTGAAAAAGGGGTTCGTAGTACACATGAAGAGTGTTGTTTGTTCGGCAGCCATGCCAGCCGCCCACCATGGAGCCCAACATGGTGACGCCGCGAGACGCAAAGGAAACACGAACGCCAGCTATACATGTCCACTATAACCAAATATGGTTTATCCTAGGTCGGATATCCACACAAGGTTAACCCTCACCAGCAGGAAGACAAGATATAAACGAAAATAGTAGAAGACAGAAAAGATTGAAAGTGAGAGAGAAAGACGAAGATGTAGGGAGAGAGAGACAGGAAAAGGCGACTGCCGATTTCCCCTGGGTGGGTCAGCCCAGGGGTGCCGTCTACGTGAAGCTGGGGCCAAAGGGGTGTGTTGCCTCCGCCGGGGGGGGCCTTAAAGGTCCAATCACCCGGCATTGGCTCAACCCCCAGGATCCCCTTTTCCCCGGACACGGCTAAGCCACGCACGGCTACGCGTGGGAGGGGATCGAAACCCCCCCGTTAGCTCGGGTCCGTGGTGTCGCCACACACCAAACGCCTGCTTGCGCAGACGCCCCTGCGGGGTAGAACTTGTTGTGTACGCATGTGCGGTAAGGCTCCATTGGGCTTATATATGCATTGACGAATGAAGAAATAAAGCAGTTGATAGTCAGTGCTCGTGTGTGTCTTCTTTTCTATGTGGGGCGTCTTGGGTGTTTGCGCTGTGAATTTTTAGTGTAGAAATATGCACCAACTAGGCCCAAATGAAGTTTTATTGCAGATGAGAGATGATTGCATCTTGCTACAAAGTCCGGACATGTGCGGCCACTAATCCTCACGCGCCCCAGAAGCGATGAGATACAGCGGAGTAGACAAGGGCTCATTCTCAAGGTGCAATATCCTGGAAACCTGTGCAGGGAGGCAGTTCCCATGGCAGCGTTGGGGTGGAACGTTGTTGCGCACACATGAAAGGAAGAACTTGAAACGCCTGTAGAAACAAGTGACGCACTGTCGTGAGCCACTCCTAGAACCTTAGCAGCCAGTGGGCAGTCATATATCACAAAGAATTTAGATGCTGCAGCGTGAAATCAATAAATGTGCGGAGTTGTGCGGCGACTAATCGCGGCGGGCCCGAAGTAGCTTTTGCATGCATCCAAGTAGATAAGGGCCCATTCTCGAGGAGCGATGCCTTAGCAAAACTGAGCAGGAAAAGCAGTAGCGATGGCAACGATAATGTTGCACGTTGTCGCGCACTCAGGAAAGGAAGTCCTTCTTTAACGCCAAGAGAAAGAAGTTGAACACTGGCGTGAACCACTCATAGAAACCTAGTGGCGCGCAGAATATCTCTTGTCACAGGGAATGAAGGTGATGCAGCTTGACTCAATAAAGTGAAGACGTGTGCGGTCAATAATGACTACGCGCCCTAGCAGCCATGGCATGCAGCGGAATCGAGTGTGGCCTACTGTCGAGAAAGTATACCTTAGAAAACCTGAGCGGGGCAACATGTACCGATGGAAGCGTTGCTGTGGCCCATTCTTGCGTCGTGAAGAAAGGAACACTTGGTGTATTGCCACGAAAAACAAGTGGAACACTGGCGAGAGCCACTCATAAAGATGTGCCAGAGGGAAGGCAATATCACTCCACAGAAAAGATATGATTGCCTCTTGAATCATAGTAAGGCGTGTGGGTTCCATAATTTCTATGCACCCTGGCACCGATGAAAATCAATGCCTTGGGAAACCTGAGCACGGAAAAAAGGACTACTGATGGCAACCTTGCTGGAGCTCGGTTTGCGTACTGAAGAAAAGAAGACCTTGAGTAACGCCACGATAAACTTGTTGAAGAGTGGTGTGACCCTCTTATTTAAACGTAGCAGCACGCAAGAAATCTGTCATCATAGAATACGCAGGTGATGCAGCTTGACTAAATAAAGTTCGGTGATGTGCGGCCACAAATCCTGACGCGCCCTAGTAGCGATGACATGCACCGGAGCAGACAACAGCGCATTCGCAAAGAGGTATACATTAAGAAACCTGAGCAGGGAAACCAGCACCGATGGCAGCGTTGCTGTGGCCCGTTGTTCCGCAATCAAGAAAGGAGCACTTGGGGTATTGCCAGGAAAAGCAAGTGGAAAGCTGGCGTGATCCACTCATAAAAATGTAGCAGCGGCAGGAAGTATGTCTACACAGATGCAAGATGATTGCATCTTGCTACAAAGTCCGGACATGTTCGGCCACTAATCCTCACGCGCCCTAGAAGCGATTGAGATACAGCGAGGTAGACAAGAGCCCATTCTCAAGGTGCAATGTCCAGGAAACCTGAGCAGGGAGGCAGTTCCCATGGCAGCGTTGCTGTGGAATGTTATTGCGCACACATGAAAGGAAGAACTTGAAACGCCTGTAGAAACAAGTTACGCACCGTCGTGACCCACTCATAGAACCTTAGCAGCCAGTGGGAAATCATATATCAGAAAGGATTTAGATGCTGCAGCGTGAAATCAATAAAGTGCGGAGTTGAACGGCCACTAATCGCGGCGGGCCCAAGTAGCGATTGCATGCACCGAAGTAGATAAGGGCCCATTCTCGAGGAGCGATGCCTTAGGAAAACTTAGCAGCAAAAGCAGTAGCGACGGCAACGTTAATGTGGCACGTTGTTGCGCACTCAGGAAAGGAAGTCCTTCTTTAACGCCAAGAAAAACAAGTTGAACACTTGCGTGAACCAATCATAGAAGCTAGCGGCGCGCAGAATATCTCTCGTCACAGGGAATGAAGGTGATGCAGCTTGACTCAATAAAGTGAAGACGTGTGCGGTCAATAATGACGACGCGCCCTATCAGCCATGGCATGCAGCGGAATCGAGTGCGGCCTATAGTCGAGGAAGTATACCTTAGGAAACCTGAGCAGCGCAACATGTACCGATGGAGGGGTTGCTGTGGCCCATTCTTGCGTCGTGAAGAAAGGAACACTTGGTGTATTGCCAGGAAAAACAAGTGGAACACTGGCGAGAGCCACTGATAAAGATGTGGCAGAGGGAAGTCAATATCACTCCACAGAAAAGATGTCATTGCCTCTTGAATCAAAATGAGGAGTGTGGGTTCCATAACTACTATGCACCCTGGCACCGATGAGAATCAATCCCTAGGGAAACCTGAGCAGGGAAAAAAGGACTACTGATGGCAGCCTTGCCGGAGCTCGGTTTGCGTACTGAAGAAAAGAAGACCTTGAGTAACGCCACGATAAACTTGTTGAAGACTGGTGTGACCCTCTTATTTAAACGTAGCAGCACGCAAGAAATCTGTCATCATAGAATACGCAGGTGATGCAGCTTGACTGAATAAAGTTCGGTGATGTGCGGCCACAAATCCTGACGCGTCCTAGTTGCGATAACATGCACCAGAGCAGACAACACCGCATTCGCGAAGAGGTATGCCTTAAAAAACCTGAGCAGGGAAACCAGTACCGATAGCAGCGTTGCTGTGGCCCGTCGTTTCGCACTCAAGAAAGGAGCACTTGGGGTATTGCCAGGAAAAACAAGTGGAAAACTGGCGTGATCCACTCATAAAAATGTAGCAGCGGCCAGGAAGTATCTCTACACAGATGCGAGATGATTGCATCTTGCTACAAAGTCCGGACATGTTCGGCCACTAATCCTCACGCGCCCTAGAAGCGATGAGATACAGCGAAGTAGACAAGGGCCCATTCTCAAGGTGCAATATCCAGAAAACCGCAGCAGGGAGGCAGTTCCCATGGCAGCGTTGCTGTGGAACGTTGTTGCGCACACATGAAAGGAAGAACTTGAAAGCGCCTGTAGAAACAAGTTAGGCACTGTCGTGAGCAACTCATAGAACCTTAGCAGCCAGTGGGTAATCATATATCAATAGGAATTTAGATGCTCCAGCGCGAAATCAATATTGTGCGGAGTTGTGCGGCCACTAATCGCGGCGGGCCCAAGTAGCGATTGCATGCATCGAAGTAGATAAGGGCCCATTCTCGAGCAGCGATGCCTTAGGAAAACAGAGCAGGAAAAGCAGTAGCGATGGCAACGTAAATATTGCACGTTGTGGCGCACTCAGTAAAGGAAGTCCTTCTTTAACGCCAAGAAAAACAAGTTGAACACTTCGTGAACCACTCATAGAAACCTTGTGGGGCGCAGAATATCTCTTGTCACAGGGAATGAAGGTGATGCAGCTTGAC